>SNQJ01S0015386.1:88765-99092 GCA_010110895.2 Picea sitchensis
TTATCTCCCACTGTGCATATTCTCAAACTTACATTGCACCTTCCATAATATTTCCTTTCTTAGAGTCTCATTCGTTTTTCATACAGAACAACCAACACCACGTTATCTGTCTCATTTTCTTTTATACACACTTACGTTGGTTCCACTTCCCATCTCTTTAGGCAAAACGAAGACAATTGTCTCAGCAACTGAAACGCCAACTAATCGGTAATCATGAGTCTGTTTCGCTAACAGATTCGAAACTGAGGAGTTAACTGTGAGAGAGAATAGTAACCCTCCGATCAACACTTAATCTGATGGTTCAGATTATTCCGCGATTTCGCATATCACGATTTCGACATTCCTGATGTTCAATGTTCTTGTCACTTACAAATCCCGATCCATGAAGCTTCGTAAAGAAGTCGGATCAACGGTCCAGATCACATCTTGATCTGACGGTTCAGATTCAGTCGAGATTTCACACATCGCGATTTCGACACTATTAATGTTCAGTGTTTTTGTCACTTCAAAGTCCCGATCCACGAAGCTCTGTAATGGAGTCATATCAACAGTCCAGATCACATCTTGATATGACGGTTGCAATTACGTCGCGATTTCACAATTCTTGTTGCATTGTTTCTTGTCTCTCCATGTCACGATTCGTGAAACTCCGATATGGGGTTGGATCAACGGTCCAGATCTGATCTTGATTCAACGGTTGCGATTGAATCGTGATTTTTCAATTCTTGTTGCATTATTTATTGTCTCTCCATGTTGTGATTCGCGAAACTCCGATATGGGGTTGGATCAACGGTCCATATATGATCTTGATTCAACGGTTGTGATTGAATCACGATTTTTCATATCGCGAAATCAGGATTCCTGTGGATGATATTACTTGACATCTCCAACTCTCAATCCCCGAAACTCCGACAAGGACTGGAATCAACGGTCCAGATTCAACCTTAATCTAATGGCTGAGATTAAATTGTGATTTCACATATCGCGATTTCGAGAGGTTAGGGAACATCGTTCCTTTGACTCTCCAGTCAGCGAACTGATGATCTATCCCCACATGCCCTACCCGTAAATGGACGGTCCTCCTTCTTTCGGAATTTTGTACACCCACTTCTCCTTGTACTTTAAAGAGCGTGCATGTTCTCCTTGATCCAACGATGGTCAGGTCCTGTGCTTGGATCTAATGTCTGAGATCTGTCCTCCTCTTTAGTGCTCTCTTCTTGTCTACATTCAGATCTGACGACCCTCGTTCTATCGAGAATTTGAAGGGGATCCGACGAACATAAATGCTTCTCAAACCTTACGAGCCTACCTCTTCAACATGCTCTTATTCATATCTAATGGCCATCGGGAATTCAGGAAGAGATCCAATGAACACGATTGTTGCTCTTCCCCGATTATCACTGCACCGCTGATCATCGCTGTGCTGATCATCGCTGCTGTACTCAAGCCATCATCACTACTGTACTTGCCATGAATGACAAGTATACGCTGCCTGTAAAACATGCCAACAATCCTCTGTACATTCTTCCTGTACTTATGCCATTCGTTGTCTGTTAAATATTTGCCAACACTCTGGTCTCTTCTTTCCATCACTAATAAGTCTACATCAACAACATCACTCATTTTTCTCATTTTTTGTGTAACAAACAGTCTCAACATCATCAATTGACCACTTTCATCATCAACACTTAGTTGGTCTGGCACTCAACACTAAAACTCAGTTAGTTCATCATTAGCACACAATTCATTCAGTTGTCTCAGCTCAATACACAATAGTCTCCATCTATGTCAAAGTAAACTTGAGGTAATAATACAACTATTTTATTTTCTCTAGTTTATTGAAAACATGGAAATTTTTAAATCACAATTGCCTTAAGCTCATTTTAATATTTATATATGATATATCCTATGATCCCATATCCTATCCTTATCCTACCTTACACCCATATCCATTATTACCTCGTTTGTTCCCTTCTTCCCTTCATCAATTTATGATTTGTCATTGGCCATATTCTATCATCATTAAAACATTGCTCCACGATCTTCATTCATGCACGAGATTTGTATCGAATGATTCTTTTTCATGCATCAAATGGCCAAACCTCAAGATCATTATCTCTCTTATTTTGAATCACTTGGAGTATTTGAAATAAGCTCCAAACTTGCATATCACCTAGACTATGTTTCCCATTCCTAAATTCTATCAACTAACAGTGGAAATTGCTCAGAATAGAGTGTCTTTACAGATCCTCACACACTTGGACTTGTGGCATCATGGGAAAGATCGATGCAGTCATAGTTCTTTTCCATTCCTTAAGAAATTTTAGGGTCACGATGCCTCCATTACCAAATCATTCGCAGAAGGGTTTGATGGTCATGTCACTCACGTGGGAAATTTGGTGATTGTTCTGTTCGAAGAATCATTGGCTCAATTCATTGGATTTCCTCAAAGAGGGGATAGGTGGTTTAAAAATAAGCAAGTCGAGTAGGGGGTATGGACTCGGTTCTCACGCTTGATGGAACAAATATTGAATTGGAAGAAAGGGGTACCCATAGCCTCGATTGTGAAGAAATGGAGAAACATGTTATTTATATTGCAAAAGGTTGTTACATGTGAAGGGAGGTATGGCATTACTTTCCTCTATCACATTATCCTTCTCTTGCATTCTGAAGCCAATGATCATTTGAATTTCCCATTTTACTTGTGCCAAAGTCTAAGTAGAATGGTGAAACATATTCTAAAAAACCCTAGGAATGTCAGTCGTAGCTTGTATCACCATGGTTTGGTAAAAATCTTAATTGAGGAGTTGCATAAAAGAGGTGACAATTGGGATGCATTCTTGTTGCAAAATGGATTTGTTGGTGGGGCTATTACACATGAGGAGATACCTCGGGAAGTGAATGATGTCCCTGAGCATGATGACAAAAATGACAGTGAATACCTCAGTGTCCAGGAAGTTGAGGCCTTGACTACTTGTGGAGAGAGTTCTAAAAGACAACCTGTTGGGCTCTAAAGATGTCCTAAAAACAACCTCTATGCATCAACCAAAGGTAGGCGCTAGCACAAGCATTTTACTTGTTGCCTACATAGGTTCTTACCTTTCGTTTTCAATACCCAGCCTCCAGAGATGAAACACCTGTAAAGGAACAACAATCGTAAAGGGAACGACAGTTGTTTTATTCAAAGGAACAACACCACCTACAAAAGGAACAACAATCGGAGCAAAAGGAACAACGGTCGTTACATTGGGCCGAACTAATGTTGAATTAATTGCATTGTAGTATTTACCCAACTATCTAATTTGTCAACCCGGGGTTCGTAAACTGACGAAGCACACACAAAGTATATGCAAGATTGAAGTGGGACTAATCTAATCTAATGTTTAAGCTACAACTGAAATTGAATCATTAATCTAACACACGAATGAAATAGAATCATTAATCTAACACAGGAATTGGAATTGAATTAATCTAGTTGCGTAAATGAAATTAATCTAGGAATGAGAAATTGCGTGAAGGAATTAATCTAGAAATGGAGAACTACATGAAGAAAAAGCAAGTGCAACATGTGAAGAGTTAAATAACACAACAAAATATGTGAGCTCATGCCAATGAAGCAATCTTCTATTACAATAACCAAATCAATCTTCATAACAAAATAATAAAAGCGTGAAAACCAAAACCATGAATCAAAGCTAAGAATCCCTTTCTCTTTCGAATCCTAATGACTACCATTAATGACTACTCTAATTCTCTACTTACAACTGAACTCTCATGAAGAGAGAGCACTCTCTTTTATACATGAGAGCCTTGAAGATAAGATAACCATCTCATTATTACAGATCCACTTTTCTCTCAACCTATTTCTCATTATTACAAAATATAAGCCCTTTAAATCCTCACACATATCTCTTATATATATTAGATAAGATATTCCAACCAAATCTCCATGATCTTCTCCTTGGAATGGGCTTGAATTATCTCCTCAAATATTGAAATGGTGGAGGAAGTATTCGAGAATTCCTTTGAATTAATCCTTCACATATTCCTACACATTACAAAGCTCACACATATTTGAGATATATATGAAAACATGTCAATTTTCTAACATTTAATCACAAATTCCCTTTTAATACCAAAATGAATAAAGTGGAGAACAATAAGGTGAAACCCAAGTATATTTATGGAAATGATATCGTGAAAGGGTAATGGGGTGATGAAATGTGAAGAATGATGAAGGGAAAGATGGATGAAAATATGACATTTCTGAGCCCCAACACCCCCCCAACTTAACTTGTTGCATGTCCTCATGCAACCATGCATGGATATTCTCAAGAAATTTTGGCATTTGAATGTTGGCTTTGAGTGATGATAATGAATATTTTCCAGGATGGGATTTACATGAGTAAAAACTGACATTTTTCTTATGGTTAGTTCTTGTGTGACAACCATGAATATAAAGAATGTTGGTTCTTGTGTTAACAACATTCATTTAGTTATTTGTTCTCTTGATGTTATAATAATAATTTTCCCATATTCTTACTGGAAAACGTATGCTATCAATGTGCATAAGGAAAACATCATTGAGTATAAGAAAGCCCCCCCTTTTTTTTTGTATATGTGTGAATCATGCCAATATGTATAACAATGCTTATGAAGTAAAGTGCAACAGTGTATCGTTGGAAAATAAATGTTCATAATTGGTAAATGAGACGAAAAAATGGAATGATGGTAGTGGAAAAATGGAGTGATGATAGTGAATAAAGTCTCTTACCCCCCAACTTAACTTGTTGCATGTCCTCATGCAACGTGGCATAAGTCGTAGAAGTGAAAAAGGAAAGGGAACTTAATGAGGGAATTTTCCGAATTATTCATTGCTAGAAGTTGAGGAATTACATGATTAAAGTTTAGAAAATAACATACCACCACTTACCCAAAATGTTGATGAACTATGAAATAGGAATATGGTTGATGCGGTTGTTAGATCATGGAAGATGTCATTGTTGCAGGATCATATGGAAAGTGACTGTTGCTGTAGCTGCGACTGTTGCATGCTGGATCAGAGAATGTGAAGTGGAGGAAGTTGAACTGTTGTTGAATGCACCATGGAAAAGAGAAAGTATGAAAGTGGAATTGTGGTAGTCTCATATGGATGAAGTCATGCTACTGGAACTGTTGATAGAGTCATGAAAAATGTATAGTCTTCACCCGCTGCTAAACCTGATGGTACAATTCTAATCATACGAATGAATGTGTCGATGTCGAGCATGAAAAGAAGTCATTGGATTACCGACCAATGATGAATGTCATTAACCAATGCGAGGCAACTCACCATTGATGTCAATGAGTGCCAAGGTACCTGAGTACATCTTGCGAAGTACGAATGAAGGAGTTGATGTCGAGCCACTTGTAAGATCTGACGATCAAGGGACATTGATGTATTCCCATGATTGTCAGCGAGAGAACTTTCCATTAAGGCATGCAAGCCTCCAGGTACTCAAAATGGACTCTAGTCTATATCCCATATAAGGTGTTGAGGTCGATGGGGCAAGAATTGTTGAAAGGTGGGCCTTAAGGAATCCCACATCAGTCAATGTGAGTTCTGATAAAAAAAGTGGTAGGACTATAAATGAAAAGATCTCAATATTAACAGTGTGCATGGCAAGGCAATGTAGTCATGGAAAGGGAGTTGGATAGTTTTAATGACAAGGAAAACTGAACTGAAAAAACTAAAGAAATGTATGCGACTTAGAAAGATAGGCGTGTGCAAAGTCATGAAGGATAATTCAATGGAAGATGGGCTTCAACACAGGGATGACCAATCTGCTTTGAAGGAGAAATAGAGGAAGACATTCATGATGCAAATAGGTTTATGAAAAAGTTTATGTGTAACTAAAAACATCATGATGTTTATGATGAGTAATAACTCCTTCAAGTAGTCAAGAAAGCATGTCTTTTTTTTTTTTTAAGTTATTGTGATTTTGAAAATCACTTCAGCAACAAGATACGATCGTCTGTGCACTTGAAAAAAAATTAGTACAAATCCTGCATGGAAACTTGTGAGATGTTCGAAGAAAAACATAACATGCAGAAAGAAGGACAAATGTGACAAAGTAAATAAAGTGTGTTTTATACCTCTTGTCGTGATTGTTGCGCACGCGTTTGTATCATCATCGATTGTTTGCTTAAGTGACTCCAAGAAATAATTTACGTAAAAAAAAAACATTACTTTGATAGTGTTTTCAAGAATTTATTTGAAATGTCCATTTGCTAAAAAGTTTTATTTTTCATGTTTTAAAACAAATAATTTTTTTTTTTTTTTTATTGTGATCTTTTTATAATGAAAGCAAAACAACTAAAAAATTCTTTTGATTATTATAAAAATTTATTTTTAAAACAAATAATTAAGTTTTATTTTTCATGTTTTAAAACAAATAATTTTTTTTTTTATTGTGATCTTTTTATAATGAATTTAAACAAATAAGAAAAAACACAAAATAAAAGAAAAAAAAAATATTTTGTTATTATAAAACAGAAAAAAAGAATAATGTCGATTGACTCTCATTTTTTTATACCTGGGCGTCACCATGAATGCTCCAATGGATAGAAGAAATTTGTAGTGCTCAGCATCCATTATGCGTCTGCATTTCTCATACAGGATCGACATCTATTCTGCGTCTGCATTTCTCATACAATATATTGTCAGGATCTACGTCTTTCCATGCATCCCTTGAAGTGCTATCATTGTCTTCATTGTCATCCTCCTCCCGGTCGTTAATGCCAGCCAAAGCCATCATTTGAGCTATCAATAAACGGTCTTCAGCTTCTTGAAGTGCCCTGACATATGCTTCATCACTTTCAAATAAAGATGCATCGACCTCTTCATGGTCACCATCAACCAATGCGCATATAAGCCAGTTATTTCAAAGCTCGCGCAAGGGCCAAGTCCGAATATTCTTGACTAAGGGCAGTGGAAGGTTGCCTTGAAGATTGCTCAAATGCTAAGTCTAACACTGAACTCATAGATGTTTTTCAACCCAAATACGAATTTGCACCCAATCAGACCAGATTGGAACAGGTACTCGGGACGGGCATGTCTTCCATTTTCCATTGTGGTTGCTGAGACGTGATCTCCATTCTCCTCGTAGCTCTTTAAGGCCTCTATAACCAGGCAAGTGTTCACCAAAATACACCACCCCGATAACCTTTCCCGTGTCGGAACTCGTGAGTGTGTCAGGCCCGCGTCCTCTGATGGGGGCAACGTTTCTTCACTGCCCATCGAAATGTTTCACGATATATCCAGATTCTATGTCGACAAATTCTCTTTGCGACATCTGCGATATACGTAAAGGTTGCCTGCGACCGGGCTCGATCTGCATATGTACCATAAACCGGGATCGTGATCATCTTCGCGTCTACATAATTCCTCCCATTGCCATAAACCGTTGCCAACATCTAAAGAATAGATTGAGATCCCCGATATATTTTTTTGGCAGTCTCTCCATGGCAGCTCCAATGTTGGCAATCAAAACCATTTGCCCAAGAATCCAAACACAAACAACCATCGCTCCATCCTTCCATTCTCGAGGTAGCCCAGCAGAAAGAACATTCCATTTCTGCCAACGCCTGTGCCTTCATTTAACTTCCATATTCGGTACATGCTATAATTATATCTATCATCAAAGTAATTTCCGAATAATACCAACCGTCCATCGATATCGAATACAACTAAATGTAACCGGTAGTTATGTACGTGCGACATTCGCATTACTTTCCAGGTCCTTTTTGCAATCGTGAATACTGCTAAGCGGTAGATGGATTGACCTCAGAGAACCCACCAATAAAACTTTCCTCAAGAATGAATACCCGAGCAATGAGGATGTACATAGTGGGGGACAGTGGTAGAAACCCTAGTCCATGCATCAGATTCTGACTCATAAATCTCCATGACTAGTTTCTTAATGTCTACGGTTTTTTCATGGTAATCATGTTGGCCCACTATGATTGTGCAACGCCTGGTAGAAACATCAAATGCCATCACATCTAAATACACATGTATCGGATTTTGACCTTCACGAGAAGGGAGGATGAGGCATCTTCAATTCATTGTAGCCGGATTTCTTAAGTAAACATGTGGTAGACGAATGTTGCACGGGACGCTTTTGCTAACATATGAAATGGTAATATGCAAAGGAACTTTGTAAATTTGTGAATCATTTCCTTCTATAACCCAAGTTTTCACACCATGTTCTTGACCCCAATGGAGCTTCACAAAAAACCCGTGAATGGAACGCAATGGCAAGTTTGGATCCATTATTGGCATATAATAAAACACAAGAAAATGACATGTTGCTCATGGTTAGAACTGCCACTCTGATATAACGTGACGGTTTGGAAATGATATCGCCGAAAAATCTTCCTTGATTTCCAACAACAAAGACTATAGATAATTTTGCAAATGCCAACCATTATAATTATCTAAATATGCTGGCTTGGAACTATAGACGTGGGCCGCTTCGATGTAAATGGAATTTAATCTTGCAACCTTCGACAGAAATATCTCTTTATTCCGTTGAACGTATGAGTGGATCTCATCTGGCAGAAATTGCATTAAATAATGTTCATGCATTGTTGGAGATGATAATCAATAAGTAATCGCCTTCATTAAGCTCTGCTACTTTCCATTTGACATTTTCTATGTCGAGCAAAGCGAGCCACCTCGAGAGCCCCGCATAAATGAGAACTATTGGCTCTTTATTTTGTTGGATCTTTCTCGTGATGTTGCAGCCTGAGTAGTGAGAGCGTAGATAGAAACGCTGATAAGTTCCATGTAAGTTCTGTATGCACATGAAGTGACACAACAAAGAATTATTCTGCTGTTACACATGTCCAAACAACTGAACAAAGAAAACAGTGTGCATCGCGTGCTGCTTGATGAAGAGATTAGAACTTTAGACCTGCCTTCGTCCTGTGCATTAAAATTTATGATATTTTTTTTTTTTGTTTGTAGGGTTATTTCCAGGTGTCTATAGGATAAGAGACAAAGGGAAAAAATATGGCACGCAAACCAGACTGAAATTTTAGAACAAGAAGAGTGCAGTCATGAAGTTGTTTCAACTGTTGTTTCAGCTTAGAGTTTCTGCGCAACTCTTATCTTGTATGAATTGCAAACCTTATTCATTTACATTATTATTATTATTATTATTATTATTATTATTTTAATGTACTTACTGTTTTATTGCAGATGGAGGATGCACATCTTTTTATTTATTCTGTTATGTTTTTAAAATAAGGAATAAAATAAAAATTTATTTCACAAGCTTATTAAAAATTGAGCAAATGGAAAAGGAAAAATAGATTAGGCAATTTTTTTTGTTTTCGTCAATTAATTGGTATTCCTAAAATCAATCAATCAGTCATCCTATTTTCTGATCCTCGCGATCGCACGCAGTGTGGAGGAGAGCATACTTATTCTAGCAAAAATAAAAAAACTTGAAAATAAAACCCTACCTACACTACACTAATTAGAAATGAGACATTAGTTACGTATAATCAAAGAGCCAATGTAGCCATGCACACAACAGTAATAAAAATATGTTATCTTTCAATTTAGCAATTGACAGTCGAGAATATGTATGGGTGTGCGAAATTAGCTGCTGAAGTTCTAAATTAACAAAATAAAAAGGAAAACTAAGTGGAACTAACCTAGTCCTTTCTTGAAACCAGCGTTCGATAAGGCTTTCGTAGGCGTAATTTGTCTTACTCAGATCATGCTACAGCTTCTTGATGTCCTCCTCGACCTCCTGCTCACCTAATTGTTCTTTATTAAATATGCAGGATTCTTCGTATGTTGATTCTTCGTTCACCTCTGGAGGAGTAATTAAGCTTCCAACTACTGTCAAGATCTCCTCTTCCAGAGAAGAGGAGATCTTGACTTTTTCTAGGACCTGAGTGAGTTGTTCCAAGCTTAAACTCATTGTTAAACCATGTTAAAAAAAGGATTCTTACAGCACCCAAAACCAAAATAAAAAAAAACTTGAATAAAAGCACTCTTACTGAAATGGAAAATAATTACTCTTCACAGTTGCGGAAATTAAAACGTTCCTGATAGTTGGTAGGGACAGCGAGGAATCTACATTGAAGCAGCTCTATGACCCTTAGAACCAACACATGTAGATCACGCTTGCAGAATTGAAATTTACACTAACTTGTAGGAATTGAAATTTACACTACCCTACATGTCTTTACCCATATGTCACCTCAGAGTTAGGAGCATGTCTAATCACACTTGCATGAAAAAGAAATTTAAACTACCACACTTGCAGGA
>SNQJ01S0015386.1:104949-155028 GCA_010110895.2 Picea sitchensis
AAATGAATAAAGTGGAGAACAATAAGGTGAAACCCAAGTATATTTATGGAAATGATATCGTGAAAGGTTAATGGGGCGATGAAATGTGAAGAATGATGAAGGGAAAGATGGATGAAAATATGACATTTCTGAGCCCCAACACAACCTATGAAGAAGAGACCTAGACAACCTACTCTTATCACCCCTAGAATAATTACTAGGAGGATGACTAAAAAGAAGCCTCAAAAGATAATTGTTGATCCTCCATTACCCAAAACTTCATGTTCACCCTAAATTAATACTTCCTTGAATACCAAACCAATGCCAATTGAGAACACTCATGTGCAACAAAAGGAATTTTTTATCCCTATGTTCAAGAGTCCTAGAATTCAATCCTCTCAGCTTAAGACTCCTATATTCCCATACCTTGACTCTGCTAGGCCTTCAATGTCAATACCCTGTGATTTTGAGAATACTACATATTATTATGATCCTGCAAAAGAAATTGTGTCCCCAAATAAGTTAATTTCTTCCATATTGAAGAAGAAGAATAAGAAGATTAAAATATTGAAGGAAGAAATTAAGAAATTTAAGATTTTGGAAAGACATGTGAAGGGTGAGAACAATGTTAAAAGAAAAAAGTGCTCAGCTACAGGAAGAGATTGAAATATTGACAACAGAGAAAAAAAGGCTATTCAAACATGCAAAGAAGTGGTATAGGCAAACTCAAATGCTAAAAATACATAACCAGGCCTTGGGAAATAAACTCAGAGCAAAGCAAAAGAGGAGGGGATCCAATGTGAGTACATTGATAGGTAAATGATGTTATTGGGGCATTGACTAAATTTTGCACAAACATTGACATATTTTGGTACCATGACATCAGAAATATATCTCTTTTGCATGAGGACACACAAAATATTAGGCGTGAGGGAGATGTTGGGCCTCTGAATTGATGCCATTTTTATTTCCAATTACCCCTTTTTGACCTATCATAACCCTCCCTTCTACCATATTATCACTCCTTTTATCTTATTTTCTATGCAAAATTCATTGGAGAGCTCAAAAGGTAATCTTGTTGGTTAATTAATGGTTTTTTCCATTTTTTTAATGAATTGGGGAGAATAAAAGTTGTCTTATTGCTAATAATGGTTAACAAGTCTTAGTCTCGTAACTCACAAGCTGATCATGTAACCCACCTCAATGTTTGGCATACACCTGAACTTCTAGAAGAGGATCGAAAACATGGGTTCTTCTCCTGGATACCCCAACATGCTTCTATGTTCATAATATCAATTCCAGGACAAATGGGGTAGGTGTTGATCCCCGGTCAAAGATGACGGTCAACCACACTCAAAACAACATGTCCAACAAAGGATTTGATCATGGTCAAGATTGGAGATATTCTCATGCATTAACATGTCATGAGAATATCCTCTGAAACAATTTTTTAACTATATTTGTCAGAGAAACACCTGAAGATTAAACTATCTCTATTTTTGTATTTTTCATTGTTGTATTCGATGCGTACAAGGCATGGCACAGGGGACCCATTCTTGGATTTACATGCACGCTCTTGTGAATGAATATGTATATAAATAAGCCTAGATGATGTAGGAATCAATCAACATTGCCATATAATTACTTTGTTCTTTTATTTGTATTGTTGAAATTTAAATTCGTTAATACAAAGTGTTCATGTTAATGTTCCGAGACAAACTATTGTGTGGACAATTCACTCTTAAGATTGTATTCCTCTAGCAGCTTGAAGCCGATTGGGAGGGACAACCAATTCAATCTACATTGTGATTTTACTTTATGTAGACTTAGTTTTTCCACTACAGTAAGTTTATATTTCGTTATAACAAGGATCATGTTAGTTTAATATCAGAATAGTTTATCTT
The DNA here is from genome assembly GCA_010110895.2 of Picea sitchensis. Lineage (NCBI taxonomy): Eukaryota > Viridiplantae > Streptophyta > Pinopsida > Pinales > Pinaceae > Picea > Picea sitchensis. The sequence continues at coordinate 106,833 of SNQJ01S0015386.1, forward strand.
TGTTTTCAATTAAATGTTAGAAAATATTTATTTTATGAATGATTGTGTGTGGATCCTTGCAGAGGTTAAATCGTCCATTGAAGACTTAGAGACAAGTTGTATTTGGTATTATTTCGTGGGAACATCCCAATGGTGAGAATGAAAGAATGTGATTTGCACCATTAAAAACACTATGTCATCAATCCAGTGAATAAGTGATATCTTTGTTGAGTTACAATTTATGTTTTCCTTTGAAATGCAAGATTGAATATTTTCAATTGTATTAGCAACCTACGGGAATATAAATCTCATTGAAGATATGAATTAGAGGCTTCCTTCATAACTAGTTATAGGGACATTTAATATATAAACAGAATCTCGTAATTTATGAGCTAGCAAAGAATTTCTTTGGTCATGCATGCAGTGAAATAAATACTTATGTAGTGGTTTTAGTTTATGTTTTCAGTAGTTTAGGATTTAAAGAATGATTTTGATTTGAATCATTAGATTAGAACTTAGAATCTCTCCTAAATAATAGGAACCATTTATGTACCAGAACCTGCACAAATAGTGTTAGTATCTCAGAAGCTTATGCTCATGTGTTGATAAATAAATATCTAGAATTTAAGTTAATTAAATTGACTGACATGAACGAGCACTAACTTGGTTCATGAATTACACTGAAAACCAATAGAGAACCAAGCAAGAAATAAAAATGAATTTCCTCTCTTTCTTCAAAGAACAATATGTCAAACATCTTTCCGCCAAAAAAGGCAAAGAAATAAAACAAAATCCAAGTGAAACAGTTCGAGAATATGACGAAAGATTCAAGGATTTTTTCAGTCAGATACTTATGTGATTGATGAGAAACTCCTGGTGCAGTGGTATGTGTTCGGACTATTACAAAATATTAGAGTACCACTATGAATGCATGAAATCCAATCGTGTGAAGAATCACTCGTAAAATCCCAACATATTGAAACCAACGATGACTAGTCGTCAACTTCAACACCAATGGAGAAAATAATAGAGGAAAAACTCAAAATGATACAACAATCACTAAAGAACAAGACTCTTATTTGAAGTGACCTACGATATGCCAATTGTTTAAATGAAGGTCACACAAAGGATTATTGCAAATATAGTGATGCTCTTGAAAGGGAACTCGATGTCTGAAGGATTCAAGAAGAAATCTATTATGAGATTTGTTAATCTTTGACAAATCATAGTACTTGAGACTATCCTCACGATCTTAGAAATTCCAAGCCTAAATGGTGTGTTATCTGTGAGGAAGCCACCCATTCGACTCATGAGTGCTAACTTAATAGCTGAAATAAAAAATATATATCCATACAGTCTACCACTTGCATGTTATAAGCATCTGACTAGAATGTCGATCAAGGAAATCAAGGTTAGGGAAATGGCTATCTAGGTAAAGGTGGATACCAAGTTTTCAGAGGATATAGAGGAGGATACAATGGATGATATGGAAGAGGCAGAAAAGGTCGCAGTCGGGGAAATCCTATTGCTTTATATGTTGGAAATATGACCACATCAGCCTCGACTATCCGCTCAAAGAAAGAACCAACCTTAAATTTTGTAACATATATAGAGTGGGTGATAACTCCCTTGAATATTATCCGATGAGGCTTGAAAAATTCATGAATAAAAGGACTATAAATATACTACAGATGATACCAAAACATGAAGTACTTAACTCGAAAAATTTACACGTGATTATGAGATCTAGAGCAAGCCAAGATAACTTCATGCACCAAGAGTCACCAATCCAATCTGGGCAAAAAAAGAACATATACCCTAATCCTAACAAGGAAATAAAAATACAATAGTAATCAAGGATGTTGTCTTAGAGGATTTCTTACAAGTTTTCAAAGAAAAACAAACGGTTAGTTGACTGCTTGAACTTTTGAACATCCTGCACTAATACAAAGATTATCAACGAACATATAAGGATCTAAGACATATATCACAAGAAAATATCCAGGATGAATATGATCCCCAAGTTTATCTCGAAGTTGATGGCCACATAATACACCAAGTTGTAGTCAACTTTGGATCACAAGTGAATATCCTTCCATGCAAAACTTGGATCAAATTGGGAAATCTAGCACTTGCAAGAACAATGAATTTCCTAAAGTTGGAAAATTAGATGTTTGTTGAACCCATTGATACCTTGAAGAACATGCAAATTGCCATAATGGGTATATCGACTAGAGTCAAATTCGAAGTAATTGACCTAGTCGAAGGTATTCCTACTTACTCGGTATAGGTCGAATGCCCTTGTGGTAGAAAAATGAAGGCAATCGTTTCCCTGGAACAAGATAAAATCAAACTTAAAGGAAATAGATGAAAAATTGTAATCCCTCTAGGTGTAAAAGAAATCAATCCATGGATAGAAGCATGGGATGAAGATACCAAAGAAAAAAAATTGTACCAAGTTATGCAAGAGGAAAAAGGCAATGTAGAGCCTAATGCAGCGAGAGAAATATTACAAGGATCATCATTGTCAATCGGTCAGAACTCGGACACTAAGTTATATGATTAGAAAATGGAAAATTATGAGTCAAAAGAAAGGGAGTGTTGGTTGATATAGGCCATACCGATCAACAAATTCCAATCATGTTTCTCAATAAAAGCAACACCCATCGTATAAGAGAAAAATATCAAGTTGAATTTTTCCTTGCTACCCACTGATTTAAAATCCAGGTCAGTGACTCTGATAATATTTAAAGAAATAAATTCCCCATTAACCCATGTCAATGAGATTTAAAATATAGTTAGAGAGAATGGGAGAATGCAAAGCCTTATATTGTTGGTTTTGGAGCCTGATTATTATCTTGATTCAGATGTCTTTGTTTTCAGCTATGTTTATACACCATGAATACTTTACACCCCATAAGACTATACACCCGTCCACATGGGGGAGTTGCAGGGGGGATTTCCCCCCCTTGCGGTGTCCGGGGACAAGTAGGCCCCCGAAGGAAAAAATGCCTTGAAAATGTCTATTTTAATTTTATAGTAAATCTAGATCGTTCATTCTAAGGTCGCAGATCTGATGGTACAAGTTATGTTAGGCTTTTTTTCCCTAGAAGGAAACCCTCTTTTATGAGGGAAATATATTGCGGCTATGTATCATTCTGAATATTGCATTCTGAGAGAGGAGACTATGAGAGAAATAAGAGGAAGTTACAGCAGGTGTGATGTAGGTTGTATCCCTTCATTTTCTAGATAATAATAAAGGAAGGACCTGGAAATTTCTCTGGTGGACGTAGCCCACACTGGGTGAACCACGTATATCTGTGTCTCTATTGTATTGTGTATCTTATGTGTTTTATTTCCGCATTTGTCATATTTTATTTCTTTGCGATCTTGTTTTTCTAACATATACAATCTTTCACTAGCCAAGCAGCTTGATGGTGGGAAACACACTCTCCCAAGCTACAACCATGGACTGTTGCAATGACATATTTCGTTGAATGTTTTGGAGGGAAAAAATTATCAATAAAAGTTGACATACTTAAATTTAAGCTTGACTTTGATCTCATGGCACATATTCATCAATGTGAAAACAAGTGGAAAATATTCAACTACACAGATGAAAGAGTTTAGCCCCATATGTTTCCCAGCACACTAGATGATATACCTTATAAATGTTATAAAATAGAGGAAGCCTAGGGTGACACATTATCATGGATGACAATAAAATATTTTTTTTATTAAATATTTCGAGTTCGGGCAGAAGAGGCACAACTTATTCAAGCAGTCCAAGAAATTAGAGACTTCATCGAAAAACCAAACCCTAAAGAAGTCAATAAAAGAGGAAAAACACAGGTTGACATAGAGTCAACTTTGACTTGTAATCCGGTGTTGAGCCATCAATCATTCAACCAAATATCACGTCTACTGGACATGGAAAATATAAGCTTTCCAAGACAAAGATTCCAATGGAAGAAGACCCACCCTAAAGTAATGCAGAATGTAAAATTAGTCCTAAAAGTATCTAAGGATGAAAAAAGAGAAAACATGATAAGCTAGACTTTCCTCTTTCCTACACTGAGGTCAAAGAAGGGAAGCGAAAAATTGATGAATTGAAACCTATTGAATGGATGGACGTAGAGTTAAAAATTTAGGAAGTTGACATCTCAACCGATGGTCGACCAAAAATGGCCTGGATAGGCAACTACGAGACAAAAAAACAAAAAGCACAAATAGTGGACCTATTAAAAGAATATCAAGATGTATTTCCCATGATTACAAGGATTTAAAGGACTTATAAAGGAAATGGAGGAGATGAAAATCGACCTCATGCAAGGGGCCACGCCTATCAAAAATCATCCTTACAAATTGGCACATAAGTATAAACCAATTGTTTAGAAAGAGACTGAATGGATGTTGGCATAGACACCATATACCCAATTGATAAATTTGAATCAATAAATCTGAATGGGCTAGCTTAATGGTCATACAGCCCAAAATCACAACCCACCTATATCTTCATTGTATACAGATATCTTCAATTGATTTTGAGACTAGACTCCACTATGTTTTGTTCGTGCCTATGACCACCTATGGAATATGTCTATTTGCATTGCCTATCCATGGACATGAACAATTATCTTCTATATACGCGCATGGATCTACAGTGTACTTTAGATTGGAAACCATGTGTACAAAGTCAATATGTATAGTAGTATTTTGACCAGTGACTAGTTCCTCCAACTAGGTCCTCAATACTCCACTTATGGGAATTGTAATGTATTTTAGCCATCGTGATTGCTCCTCTGACCTCACACATTAGGGGGAATACTTTATAGAAATTTTTTCCAAACCCTATGCATCATGATTTGGTGGCCTTCCCTTTCCCTCTACATACTCAGTTTCCCCATTTTGCTTAGTCAAAAGTCAAAAATTCAATTTTTTGTACATATAAGCGGGCTACAGTTATACAACATTTGTATATTCATTCTCCTCCATTACAACCCGCATACATCGCGTTTTGTACTCAAAATTAAAAATATTTCATATTTTCCATGCCAAGTCATGGGATCCATGATACCTGGCCTTCCATATGCTAGAAACGCTTTGATTCAACCCTTCAATTCCCTTTAAAGGCTATAAATTGTGCCATGTGCAAGCCTTGAAAGAGGAGAAAAAGTTGAAAGCTAGTAAAGTTTGGAGAAATTTTTACTCAAGTCACATCCTAGAGTCTGCATCCCTTAATCCTTCAAATTTTAACTCTCATTATGTTCATCCCCCAAGCTCTCCTTATCCTGTGAAGGAGGAACCCAATTACTCCTAGAACTTGTGAGCTTGCCTTGTGGAGGATTGAAGTGGTGCAGGCCCAAGTGGAGGGACTTAGTTTCTCTGTTTCGACGAGTTGTTGATATAGAAGATTGTCACATATGTACTTTTTCTAATTATATTAATAGAAATACTCTTTTCTTTTCCAATTATATGTTGCAAATGTTTATATTATTTTCCATGGGTAAATTTGCTATCCATGTTAATGGATTATGCTATTTTATATGCTATGATTTCATACATTTCACATATGTTTGTGTATCTTGGATGTTGAGGACAAGTTTTAGGTATTATGCATTGGATTGTGAGCTCAACGGTGGTCTCCTACAAACGTCCGAAAGAGGTAGGCTTCTAGCCTTTATATTTTGGGCATTTCCATTTATCTAGCATACTTGATATTTGAGTTGATTTCTTGGTGTCGTTCCATCTGTTGTGGTTCTACCCCAAACTATATAGATTTATTCCTTGTAACAGAATTGGCGAGCATACTCGGGATTCTCCTTTTTTGGGGTTACTTGGTGATTTTTCTCTTTTATTGCTCTATGTTTTTCTAATTTTTTGTATCGCCTATAGCTTAATAACTTGTACATTGTTGTATATATGAGTTGTTTGGCTTAATTCTTACCCAGTCAATGTTGTTCTTGGCATACACGGGTTTTCACTGAATAGTCATGTACATACATAGGTTGTTTGTGTCTAGGGCACATACATACTCTTATGTTCCTAGAACAGTCACGTACATATTTTTCTAAGCCTTTTAGGTTCAGTTTGGTGTTTGTTGGGTGGGTTATGAGTATTGTTGAGTCTTCTTGGGTATTTCTTCTATATGTTGAGTGCTTGTAGAGGGATAGGAAGTTGTGTTATTGTCAATTTTTTGGAAAACTTGTTTCTTGTTATTTTTCTCATTTTTGGTCCTTGCATTTAGGTCTAAGTAGTAGCTTCTTGGTGTCATGCTTGGCTTGTCTTCCTGTGCTTGCAGTAGGGTTTTTCTAAGAGGTTATTAGTTCAGTTTTGCATTTTCATTCCTTATATTGAAAATACAAAAAAAATGGTTTTTGCATTTTCATTTTCCTATATTGAAAATACAAAAAAATTGCATTTCATTTGAAGCATTTGCACTTTTTTCTGAATTGCATTAGTCTTAGCATTTTAGGAAATATTGCATTGTCATTGAAATTGAAAGAGACTGCATCTTATGCACGTCATTTAGAGGCATACCATTTCTTTTGAAAAACAAGACTAGTACTTAGCGGTGTTTTTACATGTGCTTCTTTCATATTTTGAGTCATAACACCATTAGTTTCATGACCATACCTCTTGAGTAAACATAAGTCACTAAAATTAACGCTCAGTAATTAAAATTGATTAGAAAATTTTTATCTTTTAGGGTACACAAACAAGTTTAAGATTTAGGGCCTTGGAATAAAATTTTGTGAGTAAACTTCTCCAAGGCTACAAAACTCAACGTAGGTGTCTATCCAGGGAGTGGAGAAATCCATTGTATAATTTGTGTTCTCGGGAGACGCCACTAAAACCAGAGTTAAGCACGAGGTTGCGCGAAGTTGGTTGGAGAGATATCCCTCTAACACCTTCCTAGCGTTGAATATATTTATGGGGTTCTATTCATATATGGGGGTTCTTAGGGTACCTTGGTGCTTCTTGAGATTTTGGCTTAGCTACCCTGCCCATACGATGGACCTAACCTGTGACTATTCTTGCGAGCATTGGTTATACCATGGTGACCTTAGTTTCATATCTTAGGTATCCACACATGTTAGTTGCAGGGTTTATTCTGTAGGTACCCTAAGTCGGATAAGGATCAGACAACACACAGACTTTATGGAGGATCTTCTCTTCGGAGGGGTCTAACCGATTGCACTGTGAAGCCCATGAGGATCCTTATAACTGATTCTATTACCTCTGCTCTATTGTTCGGGAGTCTCAATCCCCTCCTGGGAGAGGCATACCTTCTTTAGTTTGGGAGGCCCCTTCTCATCCACCCTCTCTTGTTTCCATGCATTGGCATCTAGTTTTATTTAGAAGTGTGCTCGTTGTATATTAGTTGGCCTTAGGATTTCACATTGCATCACAAGTTTTGAATCAACATGGAGCGAGACTAGCCTCCCCACCAATATCGTTGTCTCTTGAAGCATGTCATATGGTCCTTATGTCGTGAACAATCCTTCAAACCAATCACCAACCTCTGCGAGTCATGTTGGAGACCAGTCATCACCAACCTTTGCTAGTCACATTGGAGATGTGTTCCAGCCTATGCTAATCATGTTGTGGGTAAGCAACCAGCCTCTCCGAGTCATGCTGGGAGAAAAATTTCATTCACTGCAAGTCATACTGACACTATGTAGACAACCTCTGCTAGTCACATTGGAGACATGTTGCCAACCTCTGCTAGTCATACTGGGGGAAAGCAACTATCCTCTGTGAGTCATGATGGGAGAAAATTTCCATTCACTGTGATTCATACTGGCACTAAGTCACCAAACTCAGCTAGTCAAGTTGGAGATGTATCGCTAGGCTATACTAGTCATGTTAGGGGAAATCAACTAGCCTCTACAAGTCATGACATGAGAAAAAGTCTAGTCACTTCTAGTCATATTGGCGTCAAGTCACCAACCTATGCGAGTCATGTTGGAGTCTATTTACCAACCTCTGTGAGTCATATTGGAGACCTATCAACAACCTCTGCAAGTCACTTTGAAGACAACCCACCAGCTATTGTAAGTCATGTTGGGGGCATCGATACTTTTTATAACATGTTGATTTGTTCTTACAGGTAATGATCTTGAAACTAGCATATAGGTTATATTTTCCCCTTCATGAATTTTTGCATTATTTGTTTCTTGATTCTTTTGACCTTAGGATCGACCCCACTAAGTTGCAACATGGAACCCTTTGTTGTTTAGAAGTTTTGTAATTCATGTGGTAGATCCTATCATTCATGAATGTCCTAGTTAGAACCCATTTTTCCTTTGGTGCCCATGCATAAGTTACTCCATAGGCTTGGGAGTCTTGTTTAGTCCCACCATGACATTATGTTCAAGCCTCGTGTCTTCTACTCAGTATTTTTCTGGCTACTACCTACAAGACTCCCCCCATTACATCCAGAAGTCTTAGTTAAGCGCTTTTCAAACATCTTAAAAATTAAAAGATTGTTGAGTTAGCTCGTTTTCTTTCACACTCATTATACAGATTTGAAAGGATGTCTATTCAGTATAAGTTTACCCCTTTTTCAGATCGAATGGACTAACTACGAAAAAAAAATACTCTAGTCTGTTAAATTTAGAGCGGCTATTAAGTTCTTTTCAATTTACTAGACAATAATAGCATAAGAAGGATCACTGAAAGAAACACAATCACAAGGTACACAACATTTATCCTGGGAAACCCTCATGGGGGAGAAAACCCAGCAAAAAATTCCTTAATATAGATTTCCAATACAATTCCGATATAATAAACCAAACACTAGAGAATATCCAAGACTGAGCAATGTACCTCTCTCTCCTTCTTCCAACAACTGCAGCTTCCTTCAAAATTGCGCACTAGATGAGTGACTTGAGTGAGTGAGTGAATAAGGCACTAGCCTCTCTTATTTATACTAGCTGAGGAGCGCTAGGGTTGTGTACTTTCATCAAGCAAGGCAAATTTCTTCACTTAGTGGCTAAAACCACTTTAATTAGCCCTTGGGGCGACTTATTAATTAGCATCATTTAATTAGGGTTTAACCAATCCACAAAAGGGGATTTGGTCATACATAAGTCTCGACATGATCAATCCATAAAATGGGATTAATATATAATATAATAACTCAATAATAAGTATAATATATTTCACAATTACAATATTTCAACACTCCCCCTTAACAACAAGGGTATTCTACAACATCATCAGGAGAGAGAGAGGGAAGCAACATCAACAACATATGGAACATTGACTGGAATATCTATAAATCATCGGAAGTTTTTATCATAATCAATAACATCACCATTCATAGTATGGAGCTGGAGTATCATCATCATCATCATCATCATTCATAGCATGGAGCTGGAGTATCATCATCATCATCATTCACAGCATGGAGATGGAATAACATCATCATCATCGTTCACAGCATGGAGCTGGAATCTAAAACATCAACATCAATTAGCATAAAATCTATAACAACAACATCAATAGCATCATCATCAACAACACGACATTGGAGAAACAACATCATCATAGCACGAGGCTAGACCAACAAAATCATCACAGCATGAGGCTGGACCAACAACATCATCACAGCACGAGGTTGGACCAACAACATCATCACAGCACGAGGCTGGAACCACAACATCATCAACAACACGAGGTTGGAACCACAACATCATCAATAGCATGAGGCTGGAACAACAAAATCATCAGCACGAGGCTGGAACAACAACATCATCAACATGAGGTTGAGATAACATCATCATCATCATCATCATCATTATAAATCAATAGAATGAGGCAAGTGTAACAATAACATTTTGTGGTAGTCTGAAAATCCTTAGGGATCTTCCCAGGAATCATAAGATTCCCTAGGATATAAAATCCTAACGGAGCTACCACGTGGTACTCTGAAAGACCGTCCTTACCATACCTTCGGGATTTTCCCAGGAATCATAAGATTCCCTAGGATTATAAAAAACATAACGGAGCTACCACTACTGACCACAGTTGGCATATACATGCACAGGTACTCTGACAGATTGTCCTTACCTGACCTTCAGGATCTGTCCAGGGATGATCAGTCCCCTAGGATATAAAATTCTAACTGAGATATCGTTGTTGGTCAAGATACCATAGTATTATCAACATCGCTCCCCCTTTCGAGGGAGGTCCTTTAGGACTATACCAAGCTTGTCTTGAAAGTATTCAAACTTTACACGAGACAACGACTTAGAGAACACATTTGCAACCTCCTCATCTGCCAATATATTGGAGCTTTATATCTCTTATCTGCACCATATCACGAATGTAGTGATATCGGATTTCTATGTTCTTCAACTTATCATGGAACACATGGTTCTCCATCATTTTTATGAAACTATGGTTATCAGATAGAATCACGATTGCTTCCATCTCCAAATCAAATAGACCTGTCAACAACTTCCGAAGCCATATGGTTTCACAACTGGCGGAACATGTAGCAATTAATTCCGCTTATGTTGTGCTGGGAGCAATACTGGATTGCTTCCTACTCTTCCATGAAGTCATGGCTGACCCTAGACCGAAACAACATGCTGAAGTGATATTTATGTCAGAAACACGTCCAGCCCAATCTGAATCAGTATAACCAACTAGTCTGAAATCATGATCTCCATTATAACAGAGACCAAATTCCAACGTACTCTTAAGGTATCTTATCACATGTTTTGCAGCAACAAGGTGAACACGTCTAGGCTCTACCATATATTGCCTCAAGGTGTTCACATCAAAGCATATATTTGGCCTGTTATTTTTCAGATACATCAACGATCCAATGATCTATTCATACATTGTAGCATCAACTAATTTTGACGAAGTATCAACCAGGAGCTTCAACTTTGTTTCCATGGGTGCGTTCATGGATTTACATTCCAACATATCAAACCTCTTCAGTATTTCACCTGCATACTTCCCTTGGTTAAGGAATATATTCTCTGGGATATTCCAAACCTCATAAGCTAAGAAATAGTGCATCAGGCCTAGGTCTTTCATTTCAAATTCTGTAGTGAGCTTCTTCTTATAATTGGTGATGAGATTTTATTCTCCAGTTAAGAATAAGTCATCCACATACATCAGCAATATAACTGGCTCATCATTCATAACCTTGAAGTAAAGGTTAGAATCAACTTTACTCTTGGTAAAGCTGAAGCTTGTCAGGAAACTATCAATTCTTCCATACCAAACTCTAGGAGCTTGCTTCAATCCGTACAGAGCCTTCTTCAACCTGCAGACATGAGTTTTTCTATCTTCAACTTCAAACCCTTGAGGATATTCTATATACACTTCTTCTTAAATAACACCATTTAAGAAGGTTGTTTTCACATCCATCGGGTGTAAATTCCACTTCATCTTGGCTGCAAGAGATATGATGATTCTGATAGAAGTGTATCTAGCTACAGGAGCAAACATCTCTTCATAATCAATGGCTTCCTTCTGAGAAAATCCATGAGCTACAAACCTTACTTTTTTTTTCAATACTTCCATCAGCAACATGTTTTATCTTGTATAACCATTTGGAAGATACCACATCCTTGTTCTTTGGTCTAGGAACTATTTCCCATACATCATTATTTATAATTAATTGGTATTATTTTGTCCTAGCATCTGCCCATTCTTTCTTCTGAATGGATTCTTCAAAGAAAGTAGGCTCCTTTTCTATGAGATCACAAATCAAATCCATATAATAGGAGAATGGCTTAGGTTTCTTGATTTGTCTCATGGTTCCTTCCGGGGCACCATACTTCTCTCCATCCTGAATAAGTTACCATGCCCAAGTTGGATTTATCTTGTGAGAGATCGTCATCTGGGGAGGTTCTTGAGATTCTATCATATCATGATCTTCTTGAATCTCATCATCAACGATAAATGTGAGTTCCCTTACTGGTTTTACAACTCTGGGAAATATAGGATATTCTTCATTTACTTCTTCAAGCTGGTATCTCCTTGATTTCTTGAGTGTTGCATCTTCATCAAAGGTTACACCTTTGTTGATCTCAATATGATGGTAACCTGGTATGTAAATTATGAAGGCCTTAGAGACCTCATAGTATCCAACAAATATTCCCTTCTTTCCTGAAGGGTCTATCTTGGTTCTCCTTTCCTTCGGAATGTGTACAAACACTGGACAACCAAATTTCTTGAGATGGATTACTTCTAGATTCTTTCCAGAGAAAATTTCTTTGGGGGTTTTAAATCCAAGTGCACTATGGGATAATCTGTTTTGGGCATACATTATTGTTCTTGTTGCTTTAGACCATAAGTGCATTGGAAAATATTGATCGTGGATCATGGTCTTCATTGCTTCCATTATAGTTCTATTATTTCTTTATGCTACACCATTTTGTTGAGGATTATAGGGAGTGGTGATCTCCCTCTTGATCCTGACATGTCTACAAAAGCATACAAATTCTTTTGAGGTGTATTCTCCTCCATTATCTGACCTGAGTATCTTGATTTTTCTTTCAGAGAGATTCTCTATCAAGGCTCTGAATTCCTTGAATTTTCCAAACACTTCATATTTTGATTTCAAGAAGTAAACCCAAGTCTTGCGAGAATAGTCATCAATAAATGACACATAGTATACATACCCACTAAGAGAGGTTGATGGCATTGGGACACACACATATGAGTGGATGAGCTCCAAGATTCCCTCTTCTTTACAGTCGCTCTTCGGGAAAGGATTCTAAATGTTCTTTCCTTTTTCACATCCTTTGCACACACCTTCATGATCAACCTTGAATTCTGGTAGACCTGTAACTTCCTTGCTTACATATGGTAAGGATTTGTAGTTGATGTGAGCTAGTATTCTATGCCAAAGTTCACATGGACTCTCAGTGGAGTGAGTCAAGGCTGCATATGAGTGACCTTTTAACTTATACATGCCACCTTCTTCTGTTCCAATAACAATTGCATCCTCTATAGTTTTTCCTTTAGGCCATATAAGAACTTCACCATCTATTAATGCAACCCCAAAACCTTTCTTATATAAATATGAGATAGAAAGTAAGTTATTTGTCAAACCTGGTACATATAGTACATCCTTCATCTTCATCGGGGTCCCTGAATCAAGTTTGTTGGTGGATTCTCCCAATCCTTTGATAGGGTACTGGTAATCATATCCAAGTGTAACTTTATGGGAAAAGTTATTTTTTGTAAGGATAGAGAGAATGTCTCTCTTATCTGTCATGTTCTTGGAAGCACCACTATCTATGAGCCAAGTGTCCTCTCCAGGTGACATAGATCCTGAGAGGGAAGAGAATAAAACATAGTCTTCAATCTTTTCTTTAATCATATTCGTGGGTGGCTCGTCATCTTCAACTACATGGGCATGGTGTATTTTGTTATTTCTCCTCTTGTATGCTTCTCTTCTATCTAGAAAATTCTTAGCAATATGTCCCATCTTGTCACAATGGTAACATTGATAAGAGGAGAAATATTTTTCTCTTCTTTGACCTTTCTGGAACTTCTGGAATCTCCTTGGAGGGTTAGATTCTTTATGGAAATGGGTGAATGTCTTTGAGGAGTGAGATTCCTTATGTAGTTGGGTCTCCTTAGTGAAGTGAGACCTTCTCTTTCCTCCTTTAGCATGAGCAGCTAGGGCTTGATATTCATCCCTTAGTAGTATTGCTTCTTGGTTAGCTACTCTTACTTCTTCTTGAACACATTCTTCCCAAAGACTGTCAAATTGTAGTTTCTCCTTTCTTGCATAGATAGTTTGGATTAAGGAATCCCAAGGTCTTGTGAGACCATTAAGAGCTTTCATTATGAGTTCATATTCATCTAGGTTGTCTCCAATTACTTCTAGCTATTTCTTGAATTGAGAAACCCTAGAGAAATAGTCATGGATGGTTTCTCCTTTCTGCATATTTGTATTCTTGAGTTGGGTTCTCAAGTTCATATTCCAGTTGATATTCCTTCCTTCATGCATTCTGGCTAAGGAATCAAACATTTATTTTTGAGTATTCTTAGAATAAACTTGAAGGACCAAGTGGTCTTTAATAGAGTCCGCAATGATTATTTTGGCCCTAACCATATCCTTCTGATACTTTGCTTTAGTTGTAGCATCTGTGGGTTCTGGTACATTTTCCTTGATGAATCTTGCAAGGTCATTCTCTTCAAGAATGAGTTCAATCCCATACTTCTAGGCACGAAAATTATCCACACCTTCTAAATTGTCAACAAGCTTGGTGCTTGCAGACATCTTGACCTGGAGCTGGGAAAATGACCAAAAAATGAAATTGCTCAGAAATTAAATATGAACTTACTAGGAGGTGCGCTTGGCTGAGGCAAGTAGGCTGATGCAGTCTATTTTCAAAAATTCCAATTTTTACCCTTGAAACTTGGCCTGCACAAATATGGACTGGTGCTTCTAGTATTGGTTCTGGTTTCCTAGTTTTTTGGTTTTCTGGCACCAGTGAAAACTAGGGTTTCATTTTCTGGAGTCTCTAGCCACTGAAAAGGTGCGGTCAAGCTGCCAATGAGTTTGATAGGCTAGGGTGCACTTTCTCTGATATTTTTTAGGCTAAAATTCTCTTCCAACAAAAATCCCTAATTTTCTTGTACAACAACAGTGACGTTTTTCGTTACCCAGTGAAAGGTTCTCTATTCATTCAAGCTATGATACCATGTTAAATTTAGAGTTTCTATTAATCTCTTTTCAATTTATTAGACAATAATAGCATAAGCAGGATCACTGAAAGAAACACAATCACAAGGTACACAACATTTATCCTGGGAAACCCTCATGGGGGAGAAAACCAGGCAAAAACTTCCTTAATATAGATTTCCAATACAATGCCAAGATAATAAACCAAACACTAGAGAATATCCATTACTGAGCAATGTGAATCTCTCTCCTTCTTCCAACAACTGCAGCTTCCTTCAAACTTGAGCACTAGATGAGTGACTTGAGTGAGTGAGTGAATGAGGCGCTAGCCTCTCTTATTTATACTAGCTGAGGAGCACTAGGGTTGTGTCCTTTCATCAAGCAGGGCCGACTTCTTCACTTATGGATAAAACCACTTTAATTAGACCTGGGGGATGACTTCTTCACTTAGTGGCTAAAACCACTTTAATTAGCCTTGGGGGCCAACTTCTCAATTAGCATCATTTAATTAGGGTTTGACCAATCCACAAAAGGGGATTTGGTCATACATAAGTCCCAACATGATCAATCCATAAAAGGGGATTGATCTATAATATAATAACTCAATAATAAGTATAATATACTTCATAGTTACAATATTTTAGCATAGTCAACATTAACTAGAACAATTCTCCTTGGTATTGTTTTACACTTTTTCGGGCTAGGGAGAATAAAATTATAAAAAAGTACACTATTGGAATCCTACTTCCTAATTTCAAGTTGTAATTGCATTTCATTATCCTTCTTGCATTATTGAGCCTAATTCCAGCTCTCGCTTTCTCGTTTTAAGCCCATTTCCCCAACATTTCTCACCATTCACAAAGTAGTGCCTTTCATATATCCTTTGCAACTTGACACCCCTTACCCCTAGAGGAAACATCCTCCCGAGTGTCCATATCCTGCACGTGTTCCCTTGCATCGAGCATAGGTGTTTTCCACTGCATTGAACTAATTTGCTTGCTCATGACGCTCATTTCCTCTCTTGTATCATAACATTCTTTAACCTCTTTTTCAGACTTTAATAATATGAAAAAGACAAAAAAAATAAATAATAAATAAAATAAGGGCAGGAAAAGAGTACTATCTTCTATCGGCAATAGTCGTGTCACCTTTTAACAGAGCACACATTTTTGAGTTCATTCATCAAAAGTTTGGGTTTAGTATGGCCTTAGGAAGATGAACTCATTACTGAGAACTTACTCCTCCGACTGGTTATTCTTCCAGTCCCTATGGAGAGTTTGTTGATTCCTCCTGCGTCACAATTTTTTTTCAATGTTATTTCTTGAGTCTATGTTTGTTGAGTTGTCCATCTATCTCATGCTTTTGTTCAAAGGAATTCTAAATTAGTGTCGGCCATTTCTTATAATTCTTGAATTTGCATTTCGGTCATCCCTTTATAAGTGCATCTCATAAACACATGAAGTTGTTGTCCTACCTTGCACCCTGGGCCTACTTTCATCATTGGTAGGTGACCTTGAACCCATCAGATGACATATCTTCATTGGTCTCTAACTTAGTGGTTTCCCTTGTGTGCAGCGACAAGAAATATATTCACACATTGGGATTCGTGCAGTGTCTTGGATTCCATTAGACTTTATTGGTGGTTTCCTCGCCTTTGTCGGAAATTTTCATTAATGAATGTTATTCAGAAGGTCTCTTCTGTGTACTACTTGCATTTGGTGCACACGAGAGACACACATGGTCATTAGTTCATGCATATCATGTTCATTTGAGTTCTTCCTAATCATCAAGTGTTTCCTTGTACCTCGTGTTGGATGAGGATGGATTCCTTAATTCCCTCCTTTCAGTTGATCTCATTCCATCAACTTCAGCTCATCTATTATGGAATTGAGATCTAGAGTCATAATAGTACCTAGAGGCTTGCAGTCATCAGTGGCAGGTTCTCTCATCATCGATAGTTGGGAATAAATTAATGTCTCTTGCTCGATGGATTCTTCAAGTGTTTGACCTCAACACCTTTATTCACACTTGTTGAATGTAATTGGTGCCTTGACACCTACTTTCATCGTTGGTGGTTTTTCTTGCGTTTGCTAACGGTATACCTCAATGATCGGTAATCAAAAGAAGTCTCATCGTGTTCAACTTCAACTACTTTATTCACACGATGTGGACTTGCATCATCAGTGGTTAGTCTAGAAGACCTCATACTCACAGTAGCAGCACCTCATACATGTTGTTGTCTTTCATTGCACTAGTCCTATATGACTTTAGTTATCATGGAAGATCATATTGTACTTCATTGTATACAAATTTCTTCAATTTATTTTGAGAATAGACTCCACTATTTTTTGTTCGTTCCTATGACCACCTATGGCATATGTCTACTTTGCATTGCCTATTCATGGCCCTGAACAGTTATATTCTATATACTCACATGGATATGTAGTGTACTACATATTGGTAGCCACATGTACAAAGCCAATATGTATAGTAGTATTCTGACAGGTGACTAGTTTTTCCAGTTGGGTCCTCACTACTCCACTTATGGGAATTGTGATGTATTTCGACCATCATGATTGCTCCTCTGACCTCACACATTAGGGGACATATGTTATAGAAATTTTTCCACAACCTATGCATCATGCTTTGGTGGCCTACCCTTTCCCTCTGCAAATTCAGTTTCCCCATTTTGCTCAGTCAAAAGTCAAAAATTCAAATTTGTGTACATATATGCGGGCTATAGTTATACAACATGTGTATATGCAGTATGCTCCATTACAGCTCACGTACATCGGGTTTTGTGCTCAAAATTAAAAATATTTCAAATTTTCCATGCCAAGTCACGGGATCCATGATCCTTGGCCTTTCATATGCTGGAAATACTCTGATTTGACCCTTCAATTCCCTTTGAAGGCTATAAATTGAACCACATACAAGCCTTGAAAGAGGAGAAAAATTTGAGAGCAAGTACACTCTGGAGAAATTTTTCCTCAAGTCACATCCTTGAGTCTGCATCCCTTAGTCCTTCAAGTTTGAACTCTCATTATGATCAACCCCCAAGCTCTCCCTATCATGTGAAGGAGGAACCCAATTACTCCTAGAACTTGTGAGCTTTCCTTATGGAGGATTGAAGTGGTGCAGGCCCAGGTGGAGGGACTTAGTTTCTAGGTTTCGACGAGTTTCTGATAGATAAGGTTGTCACATATTGTACTTATGTTGATTATATTAATAGAAATACTATTTTTTCATCCAATTATATGTTGCAATTTTTTATATTATTTTCCATGGGTAAATTTGTTATACATGGTAATGGATTATGCTAGTTTATATGCTAACATTTCATACGTTTTCCATATGATTTTGTATCTTCGATGTTGAGGACAAGTTGTAGGTATCAGACATTGGATTGTGAGCTCATCGGTGGTCTCCTACGAACGTCCAGAAGAGGTAGGCTTCTATCCTTTCTTTTGTTGGAATTTCCATTTATCTAGAGTACTTGAGATTTGAGTTGATTTCTTGGTGTCGTTCCATGGTATTGTGGTCCTACCCCAAACCGTAGAGATTTATTCCTCGTAACACATGGTGATATACATTGAAAATTGGACTTTTTACAACCTTTTCAAATACCATATCTAGTGGCTTAGAATGATTCTTAAATGGTGTTGACACATCCATATGTCCCTATATATAAAGAAGTGCATATTTTCCACACCCATTGGAATTCTAGTGGGCCATGTGGTTTGCAAAGATGAAATAAAAGTGGATATGGAAAATATCAAGGTCATTCTCAACCTGAAACCACCAGTAAATCAAAATCAAATCAAGATCTTCCTCGGACATATTTGATACTATAGAAAGTTTATAAGGTATTATTCCAACATCACCTTTCCCATTGATGAACTGCTCAGAAAAGATGTTTATTTCATATGGATCCAAGACTGTAATGAGTATTTTGAAACATTAAAGAGAAAATTGATGGAAGCCCCATTTTGAGGTTTCCTGATTGGGAAAGCAATTTCATGTTCATGTGGATGCATCGAATGTGGCAGTTGACATGGTATTATCTTAGTCATATGATGGCATAGTCAATCATCACAATGCATCTGCTAATAAAAAACTCAACAATGTAGAACACAATTATTCGACCATAGAAAGAGAGGGATAAACGATGATATTTTCCGTTAAAAAATTATGTCATTAATTATGGGAAAATTCTTTCACATTTTACACTAACCACCAGGCCTTAAAATACCTAGTAAATAAGTCGGTGCACCAAGGAAGAATATGTCGATGGTTGTTGTTTTTTCACGAATGTGACTTTGACATCATGGTCCAACTAGGTAAAAAGAATGTTGGATTTGACCACCTGCCCCATGTTGAAATAGGTGAAGACCCCATGGGGATTGATGATGAGCTACAGATGCTCATCTATTTTAAGTCACAATTTCCCCTATAGAATTTGCAGAAACAGTTCAATTTTTAGAAGAAGGAAAAGCACCTGAAGACCTCCCAAAGAAAAAGAAGAAAAATTTGGCAATGAAATCTACCCCATTCACAATGATGAATGGGTTCTTATATAATTTGGGACCTAATGATGTATTAAGAAGATATTATCTAGAACATGAAAAAAAGGGAATAATAGAGGAAGCACATGTGAGCCATGCAGGTGGTCATTACCAAGAAGATACAATTGCAAGAAAGATGCGTCAGACATGACTTTGGTAGCCAAATTAGCATAAGGATTTTTAGTGGAAAGTGAGAAAATGTAACATTCTCCAATATATGGGTTGACCTCTAAGAAGAGACGAGACGCCCCTACACTTGGTAAACCCTTGTTTACTATTTGAAATTTGGGCAATCGAGTTAATCGACCCATTTCCCAAAAGAGAAAGATGGAGAGGAGAAAAATACGCAATCACAGTGGTCAAGTATCTCACAAAGTGGGTGGAGGCAGAGCTGGTTGAATCATGTACTAAGGAGATCACAACCAAATTTATTTATTAAAATATCATTACAAGGTTCGAATATCCTTTGACTATCATCAGTGACCAAGGAACATATTTCGCCAATGGAACAATTCAAATAATATTGTAGAAGTTCATGTTTGATCACAGGAAAACGTCTCCTTATCATCCACAAGAAAACAGGGTAGTCAAGTCATTAAATAAAACATTACACAAAGGGATAACTAAAATTTGTGGCATCGACAATGATGACTAGGATGATAAGATGCTTGCAATATTATGGGCATACAGGGCTCCGTATAAGAGATCAACCACCCACACACCCTTTAAACTGGTATATGGGCAAGAAGTTGCAGTTCCTCTACACTTATGGAGAAATGTAGAAAGGGTGTCTTCTATCCTTCGATATGAATTTACACTAAGCACGCAAGAACAGTTCCATCAATTGAACAAGCTAGAAGAAGAGAAGTTTGTTGCTCTTCACCATCACGAAGTATAGAAGCAGAAACAAAAGACATGGCATGACAGACACATCAAGAAGGAGGACATTAAAATAGGAAAGTTGGTACTAATGTATGAGAGTCGTGTAAAAGGGAAACCGAAAAAACTCAAAACTGCTTGGTTGGGGCCATACATAATCGAGGACATACGAACAACCGACACATTTCAACTAAGAACACGGTAAGGGCACCCATTTCAAAAAGTGGTCAATGGGGCTTGATTAAAAATGTATACAACATAACAACCAAGATTCTTGTTGGTGAAAACCTTTTCAGAGGCGCTAGTAGGCATTGACTGGGTCGAAAACCACTTATGGTGGCCTAAGCCTACAAATAAAAAAAAATGAAAAAAGAAAAAAGAGAAAGAGAATAAAGAGAAAAAAAATAGAATAAAAATCCAAATAAAATAAAATAAAAATCTGCAATAAATCAGTCAGTTATGAAAGAGTTAGGTATAGAACTATTGAATGACAAGGAACTACTTAATAAATAATTGCTAGATAAATATCAACCATAAGCATTGTCTCTCAGCCAATTCATCAAAAATAAAAAATTCAAAGAGATCAGATCCCTTGGAAAGCACATCAATCATACCAATCCTATAAGAAGAAGTCGACAAACTTCACAACACCAAAGCAGGATCTCAGGCAATTTTTGAACAAAAGAGCCAGAGAATAAAGTAAGCTTGAACCTTAAAATCAAGTGAGTGTGAATCATATAGATCAAGAGAGCGTGAACCTTCTAAATCAAGTGAGTGTGAGTACAAAACCCTTAAATAAAGAAAAATCGAACAACATAAAACAGTCGACTACGAAAAAACAAGCATGGACAAAGTCGAGAGAAATAAAAAAACTCGACCTAGTCGATCGGTCTAACTGAATAATTCTGGTCGATATGAAGGATCAACTCGAACAGAATAAAAAAGTCGACTGAGTCAAAAGAATCAACCAAAATACACAATTCAACCAAGTCAAAAAAAATTCCGCCAGAAAGGAAAAATTGACTCGGTCAGTAGCACCAACCAGTGCACGAATTTCGACTTGACCAAAAGTCGATCGGACTATGTCAACCACCAACAACACATGGGTACCATTAACTACTCACATGAACTAACATGGGCACCAGTCAATTTGGTCAGGGAAGCTATATTCATAAGAAAAAGAATACATACCATGAACAATTACTAAATTTTTGTACCAAGGACAGTGGGCTCGTCAGATTCCCTCTCATCCGACGAGATGTTTAAAAATTTGGTCCATGATATCAAAAATGTTTCTCATAGATGGGGCATCAAATATTTCATCAATCGAGCATTAACTAGCCCATGTCACATTTAGTTGTGCATCAACTTGACCAAATTGTGGTGTAGAGATGACCAAGCACCATCTCCAAAATATTTACCATATCAACCTACTAGACTGCAAATATTTGAGGAGTTATAAAGACAAACATACATTATTTCACATCCCTACATCAGTACTTGATGAGGATATGACAATCATAATACCTCTTACAGATGCAAGTCTAGAGGAAGAAAAAGAGGTTGAACTTTATACCATTCCATTTTTGTAGATAATTTGGACAATCCAGTGGGTTCCCTTGTCAAAAGAACCTCGACAAAGAGGAAGCAACCATAAATGGAGAAACCCTCAAAAGAAATAACTTGACCAGTCGAGCCAGTGTTGACGCCACTTGAAATTGATTGGGAGGGACTCCTTTAGGTCAACAAGCCACTTGACTTTGAAAATCCACTAATGAAGGAAAATTTCGACAAGATTGCACAAAGAATATGCTAGCAAGTTGAACAATAGGGAAAAGAGATCCAAGAGGAGGCGGATAAAACTCAACACTTATTAAAATCAAGTGATGGTCCTACACACAATGAAGCATTGACCACAATTAAAGAGAGCCATGCAAAAGAAACAAAAGCAAAGGCAGCCCTAGAAAATCATATTGAGACCAGACAACAAAGGAAGCAGATGATGGAAGAGTAGCAGGAGACAAGTACAAGTTGAACCCGTCCTCTTAGCCCTGGTGGACCAAGAGCAACTAGCACAGACCAGGCCCCCAATCCATTACCAAAGAAACAAAGGACAAGGTAAAAACTGATCAAAATCACATGAGAATCACCTCCTATTGAGCCTGCCAAAATCATTGAAGAAAAACGGCTAGTCAAAGCCCCACCGGCACAACAAAGTAAGAAAAAGAAAACCAAGTTCCAAGTTTCTTATGAAGAAACAATGTTGGAATTGGTCGACGAGGAACGAGATGTGCAATCGAATCATGTCGATAGGCAAGAACAAGACAAAACTACTCATCCCATCGATTCGACCCAACCTGAACAAGAAAAGAAGGATCAGGAGAATCAACAAGGTTATGGACACTATCAACACCGAGACATAGAACAAAATTATTTGCCTCCCCATGATAATACAAACACATAGTCGGTCCAACATATGGAGCCAATACAACTAGGGTATACTAAGCTATTTTTCCCTCACTATACCAACCAAGTGGCAATAGAGAAACAACAAAATCAACAAACAGAGCATGACCAACAAAAATATCTTGATGCACAAGATACAACAGAGAATTCCAATGTGCAGGACAAGGGTAGCATCACAACTGGCCAAGGGCCAATGGATAATTCAACTCCCCTCTCAGATCAATCAAGTGTAAAGTAAACACCTACACAAGAACCTAAGAAGAATTATGAGAAGAGTCTTGAGAAGAATCTCGAGAAGACACCTAAAAAGGTTGATGATCCACTGCAGCAGCCATCAAAGTCAAAGATAAATAAGAAGAAGAAGAAGATGGTCCACCAGAAAGAAACCACATCCTCCATTACAACTTTCACGACTTTCAGTCATGTTGAAACATTTGAACCCAAAGTAGAGATGATATTTGATCCCACCTCAACATCTAACACTCAAATATTTGACATATATAATGAAGTCTCGAAAGATTGAATATCTAGATGGAAGCGCACAATGAAGGATTGGGATAAGCTGATAGAAAGAAAAGACAAAGAGTGGGGAATACAGAAAAATTGTATCGACCTGGAAAGAGAAAAAATTAATCTTGAGCTTACAAGTGAAGAGGTCAACTGATTCGACTCTATCAAAAAACTAGTTGAGCAGCTAGTCAAGTTGAACTTGTAGGTGCAACAATAAAATCACCAATTGAGGGAGGAGAACAAGAAATTAAAGAAAGATCACATTCAAATGATTGAAGCAAATCACTTGTTCATGATCGACAAGAATTTAGTCATCCTACATTCAAAATATGAAATATTTAAAGAGATCTGATAGAAACTCAATACAATAATTGATCAAGATGCCACATTGAACATTGTAGTAAGTAATTGGACAAATTACTTTGCATCGACCTTCATTAAGATAAAAGAACAGAGGAGCATGCTTGAATATTTAACAAAGAAGAAAAATATGACACCTGACTCTAGAATGAGGGAATCTCTAGCCACACAGATGAATAAATAAAAGGAGGTCAAAATAGAACTTACATAGCAAGAGCGACAATGGTTCAAAGAGGGTAAGAAATCTCAATTGGAAATTGAGAATGCAGTGGAGCGTCTCGACCATGTTATCAAAAAAATACAACATGCTGAGGAAAATTTTAATCCTGAATCAACTTTGGTACAAAACGCCTCCATCACCGACAATCTAGGGTACCTCAAAAAAATGAAGTCACTTGGAGTCCAAGCGCAATATTCAATTGACGAATGACACAAATTTGCCCAATACTTACACAAATTGGCACCTCATATTTATCAAACTGCTTTTGAGTATCTACCATAGAAATTAATAACACGATATTGGTTGAATCCTGCCTCCCCTCGTCGACAAAGATTCAAGTTTTTCATCCCAAGTGTATAAGAGACTAATTTTTCACCTAACAATGATCATTCAACGACGCTAGAAATAGAAGTGGAAGGGTCAGACACATCAAAAATGTACAAAGGCATCAAAACATTGGATCCACAAGTACATCTCTACAAGTGGTCAGAGAGTCTACCAGAAGAGTCATTTTCCCAACTAGAGAAGCTAGTTGAACAAACAAATACAATAGCCTCTCCAACAAAAGACCCGAAAATTCAAGAAGCAGGCATAAAACATCCAGCTAAATGATTTACTCTATTTTTTTTGTCTTCTTCTAAATTTTGTAATCTCATTCTATGATTTTTTTGTAAACATATAAGTCACAGTATCCATCTTTCTTGGGATGAGCAAGGATTTGAGGTGGGGGTACATGTTGGAGGGGCTATTTGACTCGGTCAACTAGACCCGACAATTGACCCAGTCAAATATACAAGTCGGTCGATTGTCCATTCAAATATGAAATTCAATTGATTGTCAAGTCGAATATGTAAGTCATTCGACTGACTAGTCGGGTCGACTAACCAAGACAATTAGGAAGTTTCAAGTACCTTGTAACTGAATGAGCAAGTATAAATACATGATTATGTAACAGAGAATGTAAGGTTTTTGTGGTACACAATAAAGTGCATATTGTTGGTATCTCCATTACTTTGTGTACTCTTCTACTCTTATCTATGTGTGTGTGTGTGTGTGTATTAGTTCATTGTGCCATATTTCTCTGTGTAAAGGACTACTGGTAACTTTTGCATACAATTCCCTATATTAGAATAGACACTAAGGGGATGTAAAATGGACACAAAATTAGAATAAGGAAAGAGGGATTCAATAGGGATACAAGGAGACAAAATGTGAAACAAGTGAGATGCAATCTAGATGCCAAAAGAAAAATGACACAAATTTGAATGCAATAGGAAACCAATTATGCATATCTTAAATACAAAGGAGACATGGAAATCATAAAAAGGGATGCAAAGGGGCACAAAACGAGAAGCAAAACCAAGATTCCAAAACACTATCATGCATCGCATTTCCAATTTTCATAAACTAAGATGCAAAATTGGATGCTAGAACATTGTAATGGAGTAGAGGGATTAGTGCATTAAAATAAAGTATGTGAAACCAACCATAATGTCGATCACTTGAGATCAATGCTTTGCTAGTAGCATTGGATTAATGCATGGTAGCATCTACAATGGGG
The DNA here is from genome assembly GCA_010110895.2 of Picea sitchensis. Classification (NCBI taxonomy): domain Eukaryota; kingdom Viridiplantae; phylum Streptophyta; class Pinopsida; order Pinales; family Pinaceae; genus Picea; species Picea sitchensis. The sequence continues at coordinate 132,044 of SNQJ01S0015386.1, forward strand.
AGCATTGCATTATACTTTCTTATGTGAATAGGAGTGTGTGTTGATTTATGTGTGGATATGTTGTTTCATTTTGCATTAAACTTGCTAGTGTCTATTAGTGAGTGAACATACTAAATACCATCACATGGTATTTTATGGTATTTGAGGCAAGCATAAATATTCTTGTAGTTTGGTTGTAGCATTGAAGCTCAGATTTGTTCATCCATGTTGTTATGCCATCAAAATTGCATGTGAATTTTTTTTTTTGGGATCAATAATAGTACTTAGAGTCATGGATAGTGTCTACAGGAATTGACATACTAAAATAAATCACAAATGTCATATCAAGAGGCATGTAATAAATTGTGGTAAAAGGTTGATGTGAGGCCAACAAAGATTGGTTGAATCTAGTGTGTTGTTAGAATATGAACATATTGCTAGTGTTGTTGTGGAATGGTGCTTCCTTCAACTTCTCATGCATGGAGAAATCTTGATAGATTCCATATTGATCTTGCATGGTGAAGGATTGAGATTCAAAGAGGTTTGTTGGCTATGCCAACAATGATCATGGTGATTGTATCTGCAAATCAACATGACCATGTTTGGATATGTTGTTTTCATGAATTATATTTTTGTGTTGTAAATTTCATGCATGCATTGTGGTCTGCATGTCGATACTAGTTGGAAGACAAGTGGTAGCCATCAATGTGAACAATCGATGGCAATCGACAACTCATGTTGATCATATCTTTCGTTCATGACATGCTTGTCTACTCTTAACATAAGTGTATAGGGTTCTTAAAGGTTATATTAAAAAATAAGATATATAAAAGTGAAGCTTTGTGAAAAATCACTCTTTGAAAGGGAGCCATTGGAGGCTTTTTTGTTCCTAAGGCACGTGTGTTTGGTTTGAGAGGCTGCAACATTTCCTTGACTATTTTTTTTTTGTCTTCTTACTTGATCTAGGCTATATTTTGTTTTAAGGATCATTCTAATGATTGTTGGAATTATGATTATGATGTTTTTTGAGTCATCCAAAAATATTAAGTATAGTGTGGGAAATCATCAACTCAATCTTTATGAATTTGATGAAAAATGGATAGGAAACGTTGAAGGCTCCTTATGTTTGAAACAAATGACCTATATTTAAACATATTCAATGGTTGAGATTTATTGTCATGGGTGACAGGAAAAGGTAAAATGCAACAATAAGTAAAAATTATAGACTTAGGTGTGGCAAGTGCAAGAGGATCATATTTTATCCTAAAGGACAAAAGTAATTATCATATACCTATGGGATAGGACATGCCACTAACAACGAGGCAAATGATTTATTTGTCTACTAGGGCCTTTAACTATTAAATAAAAGAACCAATGTGAAAGTAATTATTAATAATCATTCTACTCCCACAATTCAGACTCTCCTATACAATAAGTTCCCTTCTTTGTCAACTATTTTCGAGAATCATCTGAAGAGCTTCACTATGAACTCAACACTATCAAGACATTGCCATGTTGCAAGTAAAATGAAACCTGAATATAGAGTTGGATTTTCTGGCTAATATCATATCCCCTTTAAAGGAAGGATAGCTTATTCTCTAGACAAAGGAGGGGAAATGTACCATATACCACCCTATTCCTTGAGTGAATTGCCAAGATTATTACCAAGGTAGCTAGAGGATCTTGTATCCTTTTGGAATTAGGAGCTAGTGAAGTGAATTGAATATCCCTCCCACCACCCTTCATATCTATTAAACCTTTGCATGCAATGTAATGAGGCCCAACACTCTCAAGCATGTGAGGTTGGAAATTCCCACATGCTTTCAATTTCCCTTTCCTTGTCATACTACTCACCTATAAGGGGGTTTGCATTCATTGACCCTCTCATTCATCCTTGGTTCACTTCTCTTACTGCTACAACAAATTTTTCCTCACTCCATGCAAATTTCTTGGATGGCCTTTCCATTTCCCTATGCAGACTTGAAGTTCCTTTTTTGTACATTCCAGAGCCAAAAAGGCATATTTTTCCACATATACACGCCATATCAGTTATACAACAAGCGTATATGTAGGTTGCTCCACTACAACCCACATACATCGGGTTTGGTGCTCAAAATTAAAAATTATGTCGGGTTTCCATGCCATGTCACGAGATCCATGATCCTTGACCTTCCATATACAGGAAACATTGCGACTCAACCCTTTAGTTCCATTTGAAGGCTATAAATTGAACCATATCCAAGCCTTGAAAAAGAACAATTCAACTTTGAGAGCAAAGACACTCTGGAGAAATTTCACTTCATATTGAGTCTGCATACCTTTGTCCTTGAAAGCCTGAACTCCTTGTTCAACCCCCAAGCTCTTCCTTCTTTGTGATGGAGAACCCCATTGACTCCTTTATATGAGCATGCCTTTGGTGGAGGATTGAAGTGGTGAAGGCCCAGCTGGAGGGACTTAGTTTCTCGGTTCTAATATGTGTCATTACAGAAGTTTGTCACCTATGTACTTCTGCTGATTATTTTAATAGAAATACTCTTTTCTCATCCAATTGATATCTTGCAAATATTTGAATTATTATTCCATGGGCGTATTTTTCATGTATGTTAATGGATTATGCTAATATATATGCTAACACTATATATTATCACCATATGCTTGTGTATCTTAGTTGTTGAGGACAATTTGCAGGTATAAATATTTGGGTTGCATGCTCAACAATGGTCTTCATCGAACGTCCGTACAAGGTAGGCTCTTAGTCTTGTCTTGTTAGAATTTCTTTTATATAGCATACTTGGGATTAGAGTTTATTTCTGTGTGTCATTCCATCTGTTGTGGTTTACCCTTTGACATAGAGATATTTTCCTCATAATAGAATTGGAAACCATACTAGGGACTGATCTTCTTTTTGGGGGTTTGGAGTGTTTTTCTCCTTGATTTTCTCTCTGTTAGTTGAAGTTTCCTTGTCGCATGTTTCTTGATAGCCTATATTTTACTTTGCATTTGAGTTTATTGGCTTAACCCTTGTCCTGGCAGTGTTTTACTGGGTATACATGGTTTTCCCTTGACAGACGCGTATATACGCGAGTTGTCGTCCTTTAAGGTGAGTATATACATGAGTTGTCATCCTTTAGGGTGCGTATATACATGATTTTTTCTCAAACAGTCACGTACATCATCTCTTTAGTCTTGCTGGTTGAGTTTGGTGTTTGTTGGGTAAGTTTGGTTGCTTGTTGAGTCTTCTTGGGTCTTTGTCCTGACTGTTAAATGCTTACAGAGTGATAGGAAGCCTTCTTATTGTTGAATTTTCGATCGATTTTATTTCTTATCATATTTTTCATTGGTTGTCCTTACACATTGATCTGAGTGTTGACTTTTTGGTGTCCTTCTTGGCTTGTCTCTTTTTGTTTGCAATAAGGCATGTCTGCGAAGTTGCTATTCAATCCTTGCATTTTCTTTTCTTTATATCAAAAATACAAAAATATTTTCTTATTTTTCATTGTGGAATTTTCACTTTTGATTACTTTGCATTGATTTTGACATATTGGGAGAGATTGCATTTCATTGAAATTGTAGAGATTGCAATGGAAAATTGCATTTAGAAGCATACCATCTCATTGAAATTCAAGACTAGTACTTAGTAGTGTTTTTATATTTGATTATTTTTATATGTTGATTCGTAATACCATTAGTTTCACGAACACACCTATTGAGTAAGCAGAAGCCATTAAAATTAACATTGATTAAGTAAAATTGAGTAGAAACAATTTTATTTTTCAGGGTACACAAACAAGTATAGGACATAGGGCCTTGGAATAGGATTTTGTGAGTAAACTTCTCCAAGGCTATTAAACTAAACATATGTGTCTAACCAAGGAGTGGTGAAATCCATTTTTTAATTAGTGACGTCAGGATGCTCCTCTCACACCGAAGTTAAGCACGAGGTCACACGAATTTGGTTGTAGAGATAGCCCTCTAATACCTTCTTAGCGTCAAATATATTTTTGGGGTTCTATTCGTATTTGGGGGTCTTGATAGTACCTTTACCTCTGTGAGAGGCGGTGCTTTCAAGATTTTGGGCTTTGTTACCCTTCCCATACGGTGGACCGGACTTACGATTGTTCCTGTGCACATTGGTTATATTGTGGTGACTCTATTTGATTAACATAGGTAGCCACATAGGTTACTTGCAGGGGTTATTATGCAGGTACCCTAAGTCAGATAAGTGTCAAACAACACACAACCTTTATGGAGGATTACCTCTCCAGGGGGATCTGACCAAATGCATTGTTAAGCCCATGAGGGCCCTTATAACTGATTCTGATACCTCCAATCTTTTGAAGGGAGTCTCAGGCCCCTCTTAGGTGACACATACTTACTCTAGTGAGGGAATCCCCTTTTCAGCCACTATATCTTTTTTGTGTGCATTTGCCTTTTTTGCTTTATTTTGGTGTGCTCTCTGATTATTAGTTGGCCCTAGGATTTGGTTTTATATATCGAGTCTTGAGTCATCGTGGAGAAAGAACGGCCTCCTCACAGGTCTCGTTGTTTGTTGAAGTTACTACCACATCTTGATCCTTTACCGAAGTTTCCTTCTAAAAGACGTAAAGTTAATAAGTGTGGTACATACATCTCCACCTCCTAGACTTGTGATCGTCTAGTTATGAGTACTGAGTCAAACCCGAACGTCACAGGGAGTCCCTCAACTCCTATATCTTATGTGATTAGTGGGATCCCTTCGACTCCTTCAACCTCGACAGTGGGGGTGTCAGAGATCCCCGCCTCTAGTGCTACCCAACCTGTGAGTTCTACTCAACCCATAGGAGAAAACCCTTTCGAATCTCTTTTTGGTACACCAAGTAACAATTCTCAGTCAATACCTGTGATCTCTAATCCCTTTTCTTTTGGTATTCCCAACATCACGTCGCAACTCTTATCCTCCATTCCAATGGCTAATGTGAATCCTAGTTTTGGACCTAGGGGCACAACTCCTCTGTATGCTCCTCTCTCATTTGGTGGAGGTCATATTCCTCCAATGAATCTTACAGTTGGAGGTTGGACTCCTCTTTCCTCTGGGCCTAATCCTAGTCTCAATGCTTTTGGATGGAGTGCCCAACCGAGAAGACAATTCACTTCCTATATTTCGTCCTTCATCCCCTCTTCCTCCATGTCGATTCCAACAAACACATTTATTATGGTGAACCATCTATGTCCTCTGGAGTTCCATCTAGAGGGATTTAGTTTCCCACTATGGGAAACCCCCATCCCGGAGTCCCTTTGGCTAGAGGAAACATATATAACCCTCATCATGTCGCGTCCATGAGTATGGTGCCCATACAACTTTTTATGAATCAATTTGGAGGAGGATATTATCCTACCGGACAGGGCCATGGAATATACCAGAACTCTAGATGGCCTACAATCCCTCAGCCCCAATCTTTCTCGGGAGCATGACCTCAAACGCCAAAACCCCGACTCCCTTTTCTGGCCACACTTAATCTTCCAGATTTTTCAAAATTAATGAATGATCTTGTGCATCATGATCCATTATAGCCCCCCGTCCCCACCAAGCTTCCTTCGAACATTCCAAAATTAGAAGGCAATACTAGCAAGGATCTTGGTGATCATGTCACTACTTTTCATCTTTGGTGCTCATCTAACTCTCTGAATGACGATTCTATTCATTTGAGGCTATTTCAATGCACCCTCATGGGGGTCGTCGTGAAATGGTACATTGAGCTACTAGGGGGAACATACAAAAACTTTAATCATATGGTTTTGGTCTTTCTCAATCACTTCCAATTGTCGGTTCATTACGATGTCGGCATAGAACTTTTGTTGGCCCTCCGCCAAGCTAAAACCACGTACATCTCATACCATATCCAAGAGTGAAGTACACAGAAGAGGTTGATAAAATCCTACATTCCTCTAGAGTTTTTGTTGGAGTGAATCCTTTAAGTCGCTATTTCCTTATATTTCGAAGGAGGTCTCTACATCTGGAGTAACATCTGAGAAAGAAGTTATTTTCAAATCCTAGCAATTGGACCTCATGTATGCTCAATCTGGGATGTTGTAAGAAATTCTTCTTGATGTGTCGTGATCGAACTATGACCCTAGACAAAATCTTGGGCCTCGTGTTGATGGCATCATAGGCTCTGCAAATTCTAAGTCTATAGACTTGGTGATGAACCAGTTGAAAGATTTGTCTCTAAGCCAGCCTGTAGCAGAAAAATATTTGGCTTCATCCTCCACCTACACCCAGTCGGCGTATGTGCATTATGTATAGTCATCGTCTAACCCAAATGGTAACCAACAACTAGGAGGGAATAAAAATAAAGGATGAGGTAACAATTGTAAGGGTGGGAAAAATAATAATAAAGCCAAGGACGACACTAACAATGATAGATCGAATAATAATGTTGGTGAGGGAAAGAAATAAAAAAGGAAGGTGAAGTTTCCTTGTAAACTTTGTAAAGATGATCACCTTACCCACCTATGCCCCAAAATCAAGGAAGCCTTGAGGCTCTTATCGCAGCGGCCCACTGTGATGAGAAATACATTTCCACATAATCAACAAATGGCCTCGAGGACCCCCAACACCAGAAATGCATCGAGCGGGAGTCAAAACCCCTCGACACATGAAGGTGGCCATCTATGTGTCGATGTGGTCAAGTCTCAGATTGATGTAGCCACTCGATCTCGTGATTATGGTTCTTCACAGACTGTTGTAGTTCCAGAGTCTCCTCCTCCTCTGGAAACACCCTTGTAGATCGAAAAGTCAGAACCTTCGCCTCGTATTATAAAAGAAGTACTAAATAAAGCACTCTTCCCACAATCCTAATGCTAGAGCCTCCCAGAACTATTTGATTATCGAAGATCTAGGGAAAAACCCTTGTGCGATGTCGGCTTTGGAGGTGTTCCAGACGTGTCCTTCACAGAGGAACGCCTTGTTATCTACGTTAGGAGCTCTAGACCCATGTGGCTCGAAGGTTATCAAGTTTGAAATCAAAGATGTTAGGCCTCGCTTACCTTACCATGTGGCCTTTCAAATATATGTGGAGTACACGAAAATTACCATCAAACGCATTGTAATTGATGAAGATGATGCAACATGCATGATGTCCCTAACCTATTGGAAAGTCATTGGCTCTCCAACCCTATCACAATCCATGACTATGTTGACCGCATTTGATGGGCGTTCGTTTCAACCCCATGGAATTCTTCCAGATTTTTCGGTCCAGTTAGGTGGGAAGATAGTAGAGGTTGATGTCGAGGTGGTTGATGCACCCCTCGACTATAATTTACTACTAGGTTATAATTGGACTTATGCCATGACAATCGTCATGTCATCCGTTTTCTGCACTTTATGTTTCCCTCGCGAAGGGAAAATAGTAACAATTGACCATTTGTCCTTTGTGCACGCTAGTCCTAATGCATTGGTTGGACCTTCGATCCCTGTGATCAACAATTCTCAACATGAAACTGAGGATGTTGGTGTCAAAATGTATTCATCTATGATGGTTATCTTTGATTTCATGGCACCAATTCACCATATTCATGCCATTTTCAGTGAGTCTTCGTCGTCAATGAGGTTAGTTCCTTTCTTTACTTCATATTTCAATGACCCTTGGACCCTACCTTCCCTGACTATGTCGTATGAAGGTCAGTCGCACATTGGGATAACAATTCCATTGTCAACATCAGAGGTTGTGTATCATCCTATTATTGACGCTACTGCTGACTCGGATCCTTCCTCCTCACGGACGGACAAGGTGGATCCTATTATAGAGCCCATATGGGTTGTTCAATCATCTTTTTCACTTGATTTCCTCAACGATACTTTACCTTCAGATGAAGCCATCTTAGAGGCCATGTATGGTCCTGATATGCCTTGGGACGATATGCATCATCGCTCCTATTTCCTCCCAGAGCTTGTTAAGATCAAACATGATGACTTTAGATCTACCTTGAGTGAGACGATCGGTCACATTATGGTTCCATTATATACGCATGGTATTTATGTCGAAGGAAACATGGCGAATATTTCTCCTACCATCACAATCGACATCTCTCGTATTCCTGGCAAGATTGAGAACGTATATATCAGTGTGGATTGTTCGCCTGAAGAAATTCAGATCTACAGCGATCTCCTCAAAGAGTTTCATGATGTATTCACTTGGTCATATGAAGATATGTCAGGGATCGACCCCAGCATTGCCGAACATAAGATTAAAACCTATATGGATGCTCAAACGATTTGACAACATCTTAGATTTGTTAATCCTAGGAAGGCCCCTGCTATTAAGGCAGAGGTAGAGAAGATACTTAATGTTGGTTTCATCTACCTAGTCCCCTTGAATGAATGGGTATCCAACCTCATTCTTGTAAATAAAAAGCAAGGAACCATCTACGTATGTATGGATTTTCGATACCTGAACAATTTTTGTCCTAAATATAACTTCCCTACTCCTTTCATTGACTAGATTCTTGACGAGTGTCCGGGAAGCAAAGTCTTTTCTTTTATGGATGGATTTTCAGGGTATAATAAAATTCAAATCAAACCTGAGGATCAACATAAGACTACATTTATTTGTCCTTGGGGTACTTTTGCATACCATAAAATGCCTTTCGGCCTTAAAAATGTCGGAGAAACCTTCCAGCGTTCCATGACCTTTGTTTTTCATGATCTCAAGCATATTATCGAAGCTTACCTAGATGATCTTGTTGCTCACTCTCACAAGAGAGTAGATCACTCCGCTCACCTTCGATTAGTATTTGAGAGATGTCGTTACTATCGCATTCGGTTGAACCCTTACAAGTGCATATTTTGCATTTAGTTCTGGCCATATTTTAGGATTCTTACTATTTGAGCATGAGATAATGATAGATCCTATGAAGGTTGAGGCAATACTTCGATTGCCTCCCCTACACAATATTAGACAACTTCAAGGTTTACAGGGGAAGGCTAATTTCCTACGTCACTTCATAGTTAAATATGCCAATTTAACTAAGGGTTTCATGCGTCTTTTGAAGATGAACACTCTGTTTATATGGGATGAGCGATCCCAGGAGTCCTTCCATGCTCTTAAGAAATATTTGGTATCAACACCTCTACTAAAGCCTCCATACTAAGGTAGAGACTATTTTCGTTATATCATCACCTCTGAAGGGACAGTTGGTATGGTTCTAGTTCAAGAGGACGATGAACTCCATGAGCACGTTGTCTACTATCTCAGTTGAAACCTAGTCGGTCCTGAACTTAAATACTCTCATGTAGAGAAACTAGCCTTGGCCACCATACATGCGGTTCAAATATTACAACATTATATATTACTTTGAAAAAATATCATAGTTGCAAATATCAATGAATTTCAATATTTCCTCACCATAAATATCATAGGGGGGAAATACAATAAGTGGATTGTTATTTTGCAAGAATTTTATCTCGATTTCGCTTCAGCGAAGTCCAAGAAATCGCTAGTTTTTGCCGAGTTGATATCGAATTTCCCTCGACTAGATGAGGACATTTTTCATGATGATTCTTTCGCAGATGAACATATCTTCATTTTCTCATGTTTGGCCCCTTGTATGGAGACATTCTAATCTATATTCAATCCTTGAAGCTACCCCAACATCTGTCAAGACACGATCGACAACGTGTACGTCATTAGGCTAAAAACTAACTTATCATCGACGACACTTTGTATCGTCAAGGGGTAGATAATATTTTATGTCGTTTCTTGAATCGTGAGGAATTTGAGTATGTTCTCAATGACTGTCACAGTGGGGCTTGTGTTGTTCATTTATCTAGGCTTGCGATAGCCCAAAAAATATTGAGAGCCGATTATTTTTGGCCATCAATTTTTAAAGATTGTGTTGAAGCAGACAAGAAGTGTCACTCTTGCCAGGTGTTCACTTGGAAAATGTGCTCGCACTTAGCCCCTTTTCACCTAGTCGTCACCGTCAGTCCCTTCACCAAATTGGGGGTAGATTTTATGGAATTCGACCCAACCTCGGCTAGGGGCACCAACATATTACCGTGGTCGTGGATTACTTTACTAAATGGGCAGAGACCATGCCTACCATTAAATATGATGGTAAGACAACATCATTCTTCATATTCAACCAGATTATAGCCCGGTTTGGAATCCCTAGAGAGAAATTCATTGATCATGGTAGTCATTTTTAAAATGAAATTATGAAAGAGTTAGCATCAAAACTAGGGTTTAAGCACAGTCATTCTTCCCCTTACTATCCCCAGGAAAATGGACAAGTAGAGGTGGTGAATAAATCTCTCAAGACCATCTTGCAAAAAATTGTCAGCCAGAGTAAATATGACTGTCATATGATGCTTTACCCTGCACTCTGGGCATACCAAACCTCAGTAAATACTTCCACTAGTTTCTCTCCTTTTCAATTATTACATGGCGTGGAGTCGATCCTTCCGATTGAATGTGAAATCCCTTCCCTTAAGTTGGAAATTGAGCTCCTACCTGACACATCCGATCTTGAAGAACGCCTCGTACACTTGGAGAGTCTCAATGAGTAGCATCAAGATGCCTCTACGACTATCAAAGAGAATAAATGATGTGTCAAGGTTCAATATGATAAGTATGTCTTTCCTTGACAGTATATTGAGGGTGAATTGGTTCTCCTTTATTACCAAGCCAAAGAATTGTTGGGGGAAATCAATTTCATCCCCATCTGGCACGGTCCTTATATCGTGCGATGTGTCTTAGAGAAAGGAGCCTATGAATTGGAAGATCATGAAGGGAATATGTTGGGGGAATATGTTGGATGAGCTCAGAAATGGGATCTACCTTAAAAGGTATTACACTTGATCCCTCAAGCTTGGGCATTACCTTTTGTATACTAGTGTATCATAGTGTATATACATCTTTTCCTTTGTGTCATTGGCTTGCTTATCAAGATTTCCCTTGGTTGGAAAATGTCAACGGAGTCTTCAGTTTACCTAGGATTTGGGGATGGTGCCAGTCGTCATACACAGAGCATGACTTCCACTGCTTGGGTCATTTACTCACCTGAGGGCCAACTGGTGTCTTCAGGTGGCGTTCGTGTGGAGCCATCAACGAATAATGTGGTTGAGTATAGCATCGTTATAGAGCTATTACACAGTGCCATTTCACATGGTGTTCGGTGTTTATAGGTTCGCATGGAATCCCAGTTAGTTATATGTCAGTTGAACAACAATTACCGTGTGCGAGATCCTACTCTACTTCAACGATTCCTACGGGTATGAATTTTGGAATGATACTTTGATTTTCTTACTTATAATCACATAACTAGAAGTTATAATCATGTATCCAATGCATATGTTAATTATATTTTAGATTGGCATTTATCACATAACTAAGCAAAGAAAACACATTCGTGCATTTACACATTGTAACATATATAAGTAAATTCGAAGACCAATTTTTTTTATATTTCATCCTTTCGAGTTCAAAAAATATGGTGTCATAGTACAAAATGGGGCTCACACCCTCAAAATACACATATTGCTGGTATATAATATGACCATGGAATCTACGCATGTGCCGCCAGATGTGTATCATGATAGCACACTACAACATTTGTGATATTCCAAAAGAATTGCACCCACACATGGGGTACACCCACCAGATGTCGTTGTATTTCCTCTGGCAGATCCTCCACTTGAACCATAGGAATCCTCTGCATCAATTGAGACAGGCTCCCTTGCACATTCTGTAGCACTCTCTCTCCATATTTTCCCACATACTCGTCTCCTTGACCCCTCCTCTGATTTCATGGGAATCGCCCTGGACGTCGTGGACCTACATTTGTGTAACAAAGCAATTCTTAATACTTGATACTATACAAAAATATTTGTGTTTTTTATTTTTATTGAAAAACACACACAAAAAAAAATGAAATATATAAAAACATTTCTTACCAATACCACCGTAGGTGGAACCTGGTGGCAAAGGCATGTCTAAATCCCTTTTTTATTCGATCATGTCGTAAGGGTAGTCATCAATGGCTATGACCTATCGGTGCCACCAGAAAAAGAACTCATCATTGTAAGGGGTTGGAACCCTACTGCCTCCTAGCCACCTCATCACATTGATCCACCATGAAATGGTTGGATCGTGTTGTACATGTGGAGTAATCTTTACTCTACAGCTCAAGCATGGAACCCTCTCAAAGAAAAAACTACAAAGAATGGATGCAAATCCAAAATTTCTCATTTTCCCTTGTTTTCAATCTTTCAACTGGCTCTTCATGTTATCCAGTAGTGAGGTACACAATTCATAAGAAGTGGGTCTTAAACACTCCACTGCATAGAACATGAGTGGCCTTGATGCCTGGTGCAACAAGGATGACCCAGAAATCTGTGTGAGTACAAGCATGACGATCTCAGGTTCTTGACATGATTGGGAGTTGGCTCCCTATTTTATCTGTGCCTATAACACAGTGGGTGGCAATGTACTCCTCCATAGTCATACCACCCCCAACCCCTTGGGCCTTGAGATTCACTACCTCGCCTCGGTAAGACAATCATGTGATGAAGTATATATCATCCACTTCAATCCTCAATGGTTTCCCATCGAGATTGGAGGACTTTGTCTCTGGATCCCAGTAGTTTACTAGCAACTAGAGTAACCTCACTTGAGGCCTCATTCCCTTGAGAGCCAAAAATTTATAAATAACACATCTCTTTAAAGATTTTTGGGCCCTTGCATCTCTTCCCACTATCGCATCTACATCTTCATGCTCACTCTCCCTCCATTCAATCACCATCCTGCAAAGGAGAAACCATTTTTTGAGTTAAAACCTTTCAAAAATCTTGTTCACGGACTTGTACGTTGGATAACTTGGTAACAATTTCATATAGGGATGCATATACGCATGCATGATTCACTTTAACTACGTATATGGGGTTCATATACGTGACCCGATGAACTGTCACCACCATATTCCCTATTTTCCATGTTACGCCCTCTAATACTAAAAAATTGGGCCCTAAAATTGAAATTTAAACCATTGAAATTGAAATAGAGGGGATGGGCACTTACTGGGTCTAGAGGATTGTTGATTTCATTGATTGTAGCTCCCGCAATCGACACTTGAAGATCATGGGAGAAATGGCCTAAAATGCACTATATGGGTGAAAAAAAACTCAAATGGTATGGTAAAATGGTCTATTTTTACTATTAGTAGAAATATTACCCACTTCCTATAGTTTGTGCTAATTTTTTACCTTATGGACTAATAGTGCAGTGGAGAGACTTGGTTTTTGGTGGTTTTGTCCAAGATTTTTTGTGGTTTCTAGCGTCATACCGCCCATTCATGCCTTCGACGAGTATATTCTTTCACCAACATATAGGATAGGTTTGCACTTTGTTTTTCACTCTTGCATCCTTTTATGACCGTGATCCATACACCCTAGGTACAAACCCATTTATTAATGACACGGAACCTTATTACTACTACTAGAAGTGTCGTTATTAAGTGGTAGAGGCTTACCAAACATGGGTGCCCTAGTTAGAACCTTTGTGCCATTTGGTGCCCATGCATAAATTATTCCATAGGACTGGGAGTTTCTTATAGTCCCGATATGACTTTGCGTTCGAACCCCATATTCTTACTCACAAGCATGTACTATTCCATAGGACTGGAGTTTCTTTATAGTCCTGACATGACTCTTATGTCAACCCCTACATTCTTACTCACAAGAATTCTGATTGTTACCTATGGGACTTCTAGTCTTGGTTAAGCTCTTTTCTGACTCTCGAAAAAATGAAAAGATTGCCAAGTGAACTTGTCGCTTTCACACTCATTAAATGGATTTGAAAGGACGTCTATTTGGTATAAGTTTAACCCTTTTCAAAACCAAGTAAACTACTTACGAAAAAGGAATACTCTAGTCACCATTGACTAGAAGATTTCTCATGGGTATTATTTTATAGGTTTTTGGGCCTAGGGGACTAAATCTACGAAAAATGATATTCTTTGGAGTTAAGTTGTAATCGCATTCCATCATCATGCTTGCAATATTGAGCCTATTTTTGGTTCCTACTTTCTCGTTATAAGCCTCTTACCTCAACAATTTGTATCTCTATCCAAGTAGAGTCTTCTATATATACTTTGCAGTTGGACACCCTGTACCCTAAGAGGAAACATCCCCCTGAGTGTCCATGCCCCGCATGCACTTCCTTGAATTGAGCATAGGTATGTTCCACTGCTTGGAGCTAGTTGCTTACTCATGACACTTGTTTCCTCTCATGTATCATATCATTTCTTTGCCTATGAAAAAACGAAAAAAGACGGGCGAGAAAACAATATTATCTCATATCAGTAGCAGTCATATCACCTTTGAACAGAGCACAAATTTTTGAGTCCACTGTCATCCAAAGTTTGGGTTTAGCATGACCTTAGGAAGTTGAGCTCAGTACTTAGAGTTTACTCCTCTAATTGGTTATTCTTCTAGTCCCTACGGAGAGTTTATTGATTCCTCTTACATCACAAAGTTTAATTATCAATTCTATGTTGCCTGAGGTATTCGTCTGTCTCATGCTCTTGTTCAAAGGAAGTTTATAAGCCTGTGTTGACCATTTCTCAGAACTCTTGACTTTGCATGTCGGCCATACCCTCAGTGTATCTCAGAGTCACATGAAGTTGTAGTCATACCATGCACCCTGGTCCTACTTTCACTATGGGTTCGTAACCTTGAACCCAGCAGTTGACATCTCCTCATTGGTCACTGACAGGGGGGTTTCCCTTGTGTTCGATGGCAAGAAATTTATTCACACATTGGGATTCATGAAATGTTTTGGATTCCATTAGCCTTATTGGTGGTTTCCTCGCCTTTGTCGGCAATTTTCCTTATTGGTTGTTATTCAAAGGGTCTCTTACATGCACTACTTGCATATGGTGCATGCGAGGGACATACAGGGTCGTTGGTTCATGAACATCCTATTCGTCTGAGCTCCTCCTAATCATCAAGCTATTGCTTTGTACCTCGTGATGAATGATGAGAGATTCCCTAATGCTCTCCTTTCAGCGGGTCTCCTTCCATCGACTTCAACTCATCTATTCTGAAAATGAGACCTAGATTTCTATGAGTACCTAGAGGCTTGCAGTCATTAGTGGCAAGTTCTCCCTCCATCGACAATTGGAATACATAAATGTCTCCCGATCGATGGATTCTTCAAGTGTTCGACCTCAACACCCTTATTCACACTTGTAGATTGTAATTGATTCCTTGATACCTACTTTCATTATCGGTGGGTTGTCTCATGTTTTTAATGGTACACCTTAATGACCGATAATCAAACTAAGTCTCATTATGTTCAACCTCAACTCCTCTATTCACATGATGTATACTTGCACCTTTGGCGGATAGTGTAGAAGACCTCCAACTTACAGTAGCAACATTCCTCATATGTGTTTGTATTTCATTGGACCAGTACCTATATGACTTCAGTGATCATGGGAGATCAAATTGTACTCCATTGTATATAGATATCTTCAAATTTATTTTTGAGACTGGATTCCACTGTGCCCTATTTGTGACTATGACATCCTATGGAATATGTTTTCTTTGTATTTCCTATTCGTGGCCATGAACAATTGTTTGATATTTTCACATGGATCTGCAATGTAATTCAGATTGGCATCCATGTGTACAAAGTCATTATGGATTACAATATTCTCATGAGTAACTAGTACTTCCAGCTGAGTCTCCATTACTCCACTTTTGGTAATTATAACATATTTCATCCATCGCAGACACTCCTCTGACCTTCACACATTAGAGGGCATATGTTACAACAAATTTTTCCTCACTCCATGCAACTTTCTTGGATGGCCTTTCCATTTCCCTATGCAGACTTGAAGTTCCCTTTTTGTGCATTCCAGAACCAAAAAAGCATATTTTCCACATATACACGCCCTATCAGTTATACAACAAGAGTATATGCAAGTTACTCCACCACAACCCGTGTACATTGGGTTTGGTGCTCAAAATTAAAAATTATGTCAGGTTTCCATGCCATGTCACAAGATCCATGATCCTTGACCTTCCATATACTAGAAACGCTCTAACTCGACCCTTTAGTTCCATTTGAAGGCTATAAATTGAACCATATCCAAGCCCTGAAAAAGAACAATTCAACTTTGAGAGCAAAGACACTCTGGAGAAATTTCATTTCATATTGAGTCTGTATCCCTTTGTCCTTGAAAGATTGAACTCCTTATTCAACCCCCAAGCTCTTCCTTCTTTGTGATGGAAAATCTCATTGACTCCTTTATATGAGCTTGCCTTTGGTGGAGGATTGAAGTGGTGGAGGCCCAACTAGAGGGACTTAGTTTCTCGGTTCTGATATCTATCGTTACAAAAAAAATTCACCTATGTACTTATGTTGATTATTTTAATAGAAATACTCTTTTCTTATCCAATTGATATCTTGCAAATATTTGAATTATTATTCCATGGGCGTATTTGTAATGTATGTTAACGGATTATGATAATATGCATGCTAAAATTATATATTATCACCATATGCTTGTGTATCTTGGTTGTTGAGGACACGTTGCAGGTATAAAGCTTTGGGTTGTGTGCTCAACGATGGTCTTCATCGAACATCTGAACGAGGTAGGCTCTTAGACTTGTCTTTTTGAATTTCTTTTATATAGCATACTCGGGTTTAGAGTTGATTTCTGTGTGTCATTCCATCTATTGTAGTTTACCCCTTTCCATAGAAAGATTTTCCTCATAACACCTACATCTCTAAAAACAACAACAACTTGGCCCCTGGTCTCTAGCTCTATACTAGGAAGGAATCATGGCATCTTATGGATGCCCTTGTTGTTTATGTGATTTGTTTATGAAGGCTTATGAATTGAAGTATTATCTTCGTCACTACATATGATATATTGTGGAGACTCTTGGAAACTTTATCTACATTTCCTTAAGATCCAAGAGATGGAAGGACTAATTGGAAAATCATATAAATGAATTTGAAAAAAATGGGACTTCCTCTAGAATATAAGTGGAAGGGTGACCACAGAATATGACCAATTGTGAAAGAGAATCCAACCCCTCCATGACCAACCTCTAGCTAAAGAACATGGAGTTGGAGGTTTCTCTCTTTGTGGTTATGGATTTTTTAGTCATCTCTCTATACAATACATGGTTCTACTTAGAATAGTCTACAAAGAAGCACACGTGGAATCTATTGAAGGA
Organism: Picea sitchensis; assembly: GCA_010110895.2. Classification (NCBI taxonomy): domain Eukaryota; kingdom Viridiplantae; phylum Streptophyta; class Pinopsida; order Pinales; family Pinaceae; genus Picea; species Picea sitchensis. The sequence continues at coordinate 149,250 of SNQJ01S0015386.1, forward strand.
ACTAGTACTAAAACCCAGGTGGATTCCATGGCTAGTCTCATTTTAAGGTCTTAATTTCTCTTTGGATTTTTGGTGTTTTTCTATTTTATATTTTTACTAGTGAGGTTTGTTAAACAATGTACTTTTATTGAATGGGGCAGGAGGACTTGTCTACACTTGCACAACTCTTTTGCAGAATAGTTGATCTTCTTTGTTGAGACTAGGTTGTTATTTTTTAAGACTATAATGCATGTTGTCTAGGTTAAGCCACAACAAAAAATTTGATGAATATATATATATATATATATAACCATTGTTGTGAAAAAAGAAGTCTTGTGACTTGAATATACTGAACCTATCATTTGCAACTTTAACAATTATATTAACTCTATTCCTATTGTTTTTCATAAATATATGCTTATGTAGCATATGTTATATGTTCTACTCACATAGATTTATTTTAACAAGACCTTTGTAAAGTATAGCATATAAATGTGATAAACCAAAGAATGAATGTTGGTCAAGGTCCTAAGTTTATGGGTTTTCAAGGTAGTGTTATCCTAGATTTAAATCATCATTGTAAAGCATTTGGAACGCTTGCATTGTACTTGAATACTTATTTTTTTATGTCGTGATGGTGTTGTGAGACGTCTAAAGGGAATATGGATGTTATAATTGGATAAGAATGCATACCCCTTTGTCATGTATGGGTAGTTATGCAGGTTAGGATGCATCTCATTATCTAAATACTCAAGGGTTGGCTCAACATAAAATTGGTGTCCATTATTTTTTGTGGTGTGTTACTTGCAATAGTTTTAGGGGTGACATGCTTACTTTTCCATTGAATCATTGTAGAAGGGGGTATGGTATGTAAACCTCTGTAGAATAAGTAGTCAAATAACTGAGTGGAGGGGATCTCTTATCCTATGAAGAAGGGGGTCTCATATGTCAATTTGGTGTCTAGCTAATCTATGACCTTGAATTAGATTATTATTATTATTATTTTATTATTATATTGCCATAAGTTTTAAAAAAATCAATGTATAGTAGAGTGTATACTCATTATAAATATAGTAATATTTAAGGTATGTTATGATGAACTATTCTTTGGAATACCCAAGGAAGTTTATCGATCATATGGTATCATATTAATTCTATTTTGAAGTTTTCCATGTGGAATAAGTAGTGTGTATGATTATCATATTTAGGAAGTCTAAATTCACTATGAAATTATATCATATAGACCCAAAGATCAACACAAGGAAATGAGCAAGCAACTTGAAGCCTCATCCATGGAAAATGAGCATGGAAATAAACCCATTGATGAGTCATAGGCACGGTTTACGAAGTTGGAGACAGAAGTCACTAACCATTTCCAAAGTATGACCTTGTTGATGGAAGCTCCTAAAATCAAGTTTAGACCCTTCCAGAAGCAATTCAACTTTCACAAGAAACCATAGGACAAAAAAGAAAAACAAGACTCAAATATAAAAAAGGAGAGTTCTATCCATTCAACATCTCAAACACCTTTCAAAGTGGAATCCAAGGTTGATATCAAGCTCTGCAAAGATGAGGTTGGAATTCTTGAATTAAATCATTGGTTGCAACAACTAAAGGTGTATTTCAATGTGTCTAATATAAGAGAACAATAGAAAATAGTGTTTTATTGAGTAAAGTTGGAGGTTCATGCTCAAACTTGGTGGGAAATATGCACTAGGACACTTATGCTAGATAAATATCCACGAATAACTAAGTGGGAAGTTTTTAAACGCCAAATTAAGTCTTGTTTTTTTCTTATTGTGTATGAAGAGGATCAAAGGATTCCAATGTGTCAACACCTTTATTTGTACCTGTGTTTTTTCAGTTACTAAGTCGTGTTGCATCTACAAGTTGGATGGAAGTTTCATAGTTCAACAAAGGGATTTAGAAATAAAATCATGGAGGATTTTTATTCACGAGTATCATACCCCTCCTCAAGAATCTATGGAGCAAAAGAAGTCTATTGAGAGTTTGGTAATGATTTTTTTGTTTGAAGGACAACATTAAGAGACCTTAGAAAGGAAAACTTGACCAAAATTTTAGCCCTGGGTTTTTTCAACATGCAAAACCTGTAAAACAAGCTTGAGAAAACCCAATTGGAGCAAAAATCAAATGGAAGGAAACTAAGGAGAGAGAATAGAGAAAATTCTATTAGAGGAAATTGGAAATCTCAATAGAGCTTATAAAAAAAACGGTAGAGAAAACTTGGGAATAAGGAGAAGCTTATGGAGACCCAAAGAAACAAAAATATAGGTTATGTGATGGAAGAGGAAGAAAAGAAGGATTGAGAAAATGTCATCAAAAAATAAAATGAAGGGAAAGTCACAAAATCCCCATTAAGAAAACCCCGAGCGATGCTAAACAAGACCCAAAGAAAAAGGAAGAAAAGTTGATATTATTGAACTTTCTATAGCCAAGGTATTTACCTCTAAGTAAAGTTTGAGGAAATCTAGTAGGAAAAAATTGGCTAGTGTTATAGAAGATGAGGAAGAAATAAGAAAACCCAACTAGGCTATGATAAAATTAACACATCAACTTGAACATGTAACAAATGAGGCGAAAACATATGTAATCAACACAATCTAATTGATGAATGGCATGTGGTTGATGCCCATAAACATTATGAAAACGTCTATGGGAGGCTCTATAAATATAATGACCACTTTCATTAAATGAGAACCATAATATCTTGATTGCCATTGTTTGATTAGGCCATCATGAAGATCTGGTTAGCTCAGAGAAGAGTGTATTTAAGTGGTCAAGAAATTTCTTGAATCAACAAAATGCATTGAAAATGAGACATATCAATTGAAGATTTATGTAGTGAATGGAACATTGGGGAGACTGTAATGTACTTAACCACCATCAACAATGATTATTGAGTACTTAATTAAGAAATATAAATTTTAGAAAAGTAAATAAGAGATATAGTGATATAAAAGTTGTAGAATATAACCCTCAGATTGATCATCAAAAAAATAGAGAGCAATGTTCATGGGACTCTTTGAGGGGGAAGTGTCCTTTGGGTAGAGCTCCAATACAATAACAACACTTGAAATAACATTCCATAGCCTACTAGCTCTAAAAATAGTTTCTCTCTATCAAAACCCTAAATACTTGTGGTCCCATCACTAATGAGCACCAACCACTTAGTAGGCCTTGTTTAATAAAGAGGACCCTTTTACATTGAGTAACTACCAACTAACTACCTAATGGGCCTTATTCAAAGAATATGGCATCACACATTAATTACTAACTTCTAAGTAACCCAAAGTATGGAGGTTAGGGTAGGGACCTAACATGCCATCCCCCTTCAAGAGCATCATTATCCTCAATGTTGGAGGTGTGGAAGTTGTTGTAAAATTGTTGCTAGTTCTAAAGTGGCATCATCCAAATGTGTATCATTCCATTGGATTAGGACTTCACAACTTGTGTGATGGTGCAACCAATGTTCTGTCATGGCTATCACTACCTCTAGTTGTAACCAAATGGAACCCTTTTCATCAAGTTCTAGAAGGTTGTTTAGAATTTAACAATTTATCCCTGCAACCTTCTTCAAACAAGACACATGAAAGACTAGGCAAATCTCGGATTGGGTTGGAAGAGCCAATTGATATGTATCTAATCCAATGAGTTGGAGTATCTCATAGGGTCCATAGAATTTTTGTGCTTATGGGATCCCTTGTCTTTGAGAGAGGACTGCTTATATGGTTGGAGATGAAGAGACACCTAATCCATTTTTTCAAAAGAATTCTCAAAGTGATGCTTATTAGCTTGTTGTTTCATTAAATTTCAACCCAAAACCCATTTATCCTCAAGTGTGCCAAGAATTGTTATTCTAATGTAGAGAGTGTGTGATCTACTTCCTGAATCTTAGGTGTTCCCAAAAGGTAAGAAGTGACTGAAGGAGGATTTTTTCTAGAGACAACTTCATAAGGTGACATTTTTGTGGCACTATGATAAATGGTGTTGTACCACCAATCCATTGGTTCTATCAGTTTGTTGTAAAATAGGGGTAGACATTGAACTCATTGGTAAGTCTACTACAAAACAATGTAAGTGGGTTTATAAGCATTTTTTGACCATCTTAGCTTTATTATCATTTTGCATTTGATAAGTTGTGCTCATGTTCAAGTTGGTTCCTTATAGTTTAAACAATAACTGCTAGAATTTGCTCGTGAAGGTGGGATCACAATCCAACAAAATGAAAGTGGGCATGCCATGTAACTTAAAAATATGATCCATGAAGACTTGGGCTACTATGGAGAGTGTAAATGGGTGTTGTAAGGCACAAAAATGAGCATATTTGAAAACATCATCAACTACCACCATGATGATCGATTTGTTGCCAATTTTCGGAAGGCCCACTATAACATCCATCGAAATTTTAGTCCATATAGTGGTGGGAATAAAAATTTGTTGCATTGTGCCAAGAGTATGATTCATGATGTCCTTTTTCATTCCTTCCCATAAGAAAAAAACTTAGCTCATTTGTAGGTTTTCTAAAATCCCAAGGGATCATTGTAGGGGATGAATGCAACTCCTCTAACACCCATTGTTTTAAAGTATAATTTTGTACTAGAAAAGTATGCCCCTTTATATTGAAAGGTATCCTACTACCAAGTATATAGTGTAGGGGGATTGGGGTCCTCCTAAAGTCTTTGGATGACTTAAACCACGATGTCATTTTCCAAACATTTGTGTTAGGATTCTATGAGCCAATCTAGGATGGCTATAGATAAAGCAAAGAGAGATCCTTCCTCCTCATATTTTTGAGACAAAGCAATAGCCACCATACTCTATTTTCCCTTCTTGTATATTATCTCATAATCACACTCAAACATCTTAGTGACCCAATTGTGTTAATATGGGGATGACAAACTCTATTCCAAAAACTATTTTGAACTATGATGGTATGTCTTGGCCTAGAAGCACCCCCAATGAGATATGGGCACCAAGTATTGACTACATGAAGGATGGCCATCATCTCTTTCTCATAGGTAGACTAACCCAAATTCTAGTCACACAACTATTTACTAATGAATGTCAATGAGTGATCCTCTTTCATCAACATTGTTCCAAGACCTCTACTCGAGGCATTGCATTCCAAGACAAACATATTATTAAAATTGGGTAGTGCTAAGACTATTTTAGTACACATGGCTTCCTATAACATTTAAAAGGCCTGTTAGTGGCATCATTCCATACAAAGTAACTTTTTTTTATTAAGGTGGTTAATGGGGATGTAATTCACTAATAATTCTTCACAAACTTCCTATAGTAGCTCACGAGACCAAAGAAACCACGTAAGCTTTTCAAAGTCCATGAGCATGGCCAATATTGCATAGCATCAATTGTTTTAGGATCCACTTGCACCCCATCCTGACCAATTATTTCACCCAATTATTCCACTTCAGAAGTGCCAAATGCACATTTGAAATGTTTGAGGAACATCCAATTATCTTGGAGTAGTTGGAGGGATTTATCAGCGTGCTCGACATGTGCTTCCCATATTTTATTATAAATCAATATATCATCAAAGAATACAAGCCCCAAGGGTTAGTTCAAGTGGTTCTAAGCCAGACATGAAGCTATCCCCAACGGAGGAGGTCACGGGTTCGAATCTCTTGTTCTCCCTTGGAGTTAGGCCCGTAATCAGGTCGATGGTATAACCCCATTAACTCGGAGGGTTTTCCATGACCTTGTTATGTGGACGTATCCAACACCATTTTCGGTGCGGTGAAAAAAAAAATCATCAAAG
>SNQJ01S0015386.1:159799-169834 GCA_010110895.2 Picea sitchensis
TCTGGGATTCAAAACGAATCAACTTCCCTACAGTTCTAAAAATAGACATCAGTTACAAAAAAGAGTAACATGTAACATCCGCACTGCTATTTTATAGGGAGCATTATAGGAAAAATTGACATATTCGAGATCTTCGCTTTGAATGCCACATGTCCATATCATTACAAAATTCTCTGAAAAATACTCAGTTTAGCTTGAGAACTATTCCAGATTAGCAATTTCTTCCTTTAAAGTGTCAAGACAAGCCGATTGGTTTTCTCCAACGCTCTTAACCACCTCAGCTTTAACCTCTATCTTCTGTCTCTTTCCGCTTTTCCTCTTGAAAACTCCCATGTGATGCTCATCGACACATCCATTGATGATTAAATCCTTCATGATGGGATTTAATTTGAATTCCTTATTTGCTTCTGACTCTTCTGCAGGCTTTGTGTTAAATTTCATTGCTAATAACCGTTCAACCAACTTCTCTTTCTTCTTCAATGATGTATTTTTCATATTAGTTGAAAATCATGGTTCACTGGAGGCCACCTGGTCCGCTTTATCCATTTTTTCCAGTTTTGTAGAAAACATAATCTTATCTCCCTTAATTATACATAAATTAGGAAGCTGATCTGGTTTGTAATTACCCCATTCAGGAATGAAGCGTTGATTGCCCAAAGTAGAGTAATGCCATCCATATTTTGAAAGACAATAGGCATTGAGTTCCAATCATGAGTTACTGAAAAAAGAACTTACAGGTACAACATCTTTTCACAGTCGACCAATCTATTCTGAATGATGAGCCTTCAAATTGGTTATCTAGCGGTGCTCACCTGGCATCGCACGGATGAAATGTACTCAAACAAGTGACGTGAAGTGATTTGATCGGTCATTCCTTTCCCCATGTGATCCTTGGATTTGACATATATCAAATGATTTTCTGACACGTGACATCGGGGTGTACTTGGGTGGTTTCAGGCTTACCCTCTATTCCCCTTATATGTCTCTGGTGGTGCCACATACCTTTGGAACAAAACTGCGGTATTATTATCGGCCCGCCTCCAGGATATTAACCGGTGCACTACTTCTTCACCCGATGCATCCTTCGAACGTTGTTTTGGCAGCGCTCATGATCATGACCTATCGGGCCCCATCTACTTCACCTTTCCTCTATATTTATCCTTGTCTTTCGGATGTGGCTTCGTCCGCCAGTCTGTCACTCCTCCATACTGACGTAGCCTCCTACTAAGTTTTGAGGCTGGGTCTCCAAAAGAAATTTTTACAGTGATAACATGGGCTCGAACTGGGGATGCTACCCTCCCTGCGAGGTATCAAAGAACAATAGACTATGTACCTTATCCATTGGGCTTCTCTCATAATAGGTGTGTTCCATGCTCTGACCTAGAGATTGAATGCTGGATATACTGCTAAAATCTAACTGAATACTTTATTTGGGAATCTAAACTTGAAGATTCTTGATCATCAAGCTTATTCACACCTACCTACCCTAACTGATAAAGTGAAATGTCTGTCAGGTGAAATGAAAGTGCCAATGCAGCCACGCCAACATTTTATATGTTGCTCATCCACTTTGCACATGCTCACTCCAAAGCTTGTTCATCGACAATTCATTCGAGAAGTTACATATGAACCTGAATCTTAGAAATTTAAAATTTTTAGCACTGTTCATTGTTTCTAGTAAAACTACAAAAAGATATTCCAACACATGTGTAAACGAACAATCCTATATCATTTCTTCCATTGCTTTCTTGTTTTCAGGTGATTTACCCTGACTATTTTCTTTAAAATACTGGAAAATCTGTTGAAACTGTTTTGAATAACAACCTTCTGAATCGAATGACAATTCTAATTGAAATGAAACTTCTGGTGTAAAACAATCCATATCTAATACCGACATTGATTTGTCGTCCTCTTCATTCCTAATCTCACAAACCATCATCAACTGTAGATTCAGACTATAAGTATTCTCCATATAGCATGCCATAGGGTCATGAGACACATGAGAGACCATTTCTTTTTTCAGGAGTTAAAACATAAGGACATGCTTCCTTCACAAGTGTCTATTGTTCTTGCTCTATCTCTTCTGCTCTGAGAACATTTTCAAATGAAATGGAAGCAATAGGTTTGTCTACTCTTCCATGCATATAAACAAAAACATTCATACATCCTCAAACATCCTTAAATATGACAACTGTATTGTGTGTATCAATGATATCCTCTTGTTCATCAAACAATTCTGATCTGGTTTTATTATCCTTCTGGAAATTTTCTCGAGGATTGTCATTTTGAATCCCAAGTGAATGAATGGAAATAACTTCCTGTTCATAATCTTCTTGCAAATGTGAAAGGCCAACAACATGAACTATTTCACAGTCTAGAGTTCCCATGGATGCATTTTCAAAACCATGATTTTCAAAGGAATCAAATAAAACAACCGCCTCTTCATTATCTTTATGTATTTCTGATTGAAAAGTGGCATACACTGTCTTGTTGCTTTCCTGAAACTCTATGTTAGCTGTTTGTTCACTGCTTGAAGTTTCCATATATGCAGTTTCAGAATCCTCATTTATGTCTAAGCCATTTATGAATTGAACAACCACATCATTCTCAGGGGAAGAAAGACAACTTTGAAACACTCTGTCTTGCTGGAAATCTTACTGTATATCTACATTAAGCTCCAGATAAGGGAAATGACCTTTAATAGCAATTTCTTGATCAACTTCATATTCATTTTCAAGCTGATAGTTGAGCACAAGCTGCAAATCTGAACCGAAATAACCATCCATGTAATCAACCATGCGATCATTTACTGCATGTGAAGGTTGTTGATCTTCCTTACTAACAACAATTTGTCCATATAAATTAGTGCCATTGTAGTCAGACTTTCCTACTTTCTCATGATTTGCTTTCAACAATTCAAAGGAAGAAAAACAATATAATGGATGACGGTTTTCATTTGTAAGTCCACATTATTTTGGACATTCAACATCATACTTGGAGGATTTTTTATTAGAAACATTTTTCTTCAGTGTTTTTAAAGAAGAAAAACATAGTGGCAAGGTTACTTCTCCTGATTCAAAACCTTCTTCATTTTCTTCACTATTGTCATATGCACAATTTTCAATTTCTCTGGGTTGCTGAACACACTCATTTTCATATTCATCTCCGACCAATAGCTATAATTTTTTGTCAATTAGTTCCAACGAATCAGTGTGATTTGGCATCAACATACATTCCTTCGCCTCAATGATGATCTTGAATTTTCTTTCAATAATTTAAATTAAGGGAAACATAGAGGTAAAGAATTTCCCGCAACTGGTTCATAACTTTCTTCTTTGCAACTGTGATATGTAAGATGATGGATCTCACTATACTGCTGAAAAGGAATATTTTCAGGGGGAGAACATGCAGTAGGTTGTTCTAAGAAGTCAACCTCATAATTATCACCATATTCATCATATATAGGCATATCAACAACACCTGCAATGTTATCTAGCAAGGAAAAAATTGGAGCATCAACTTTCTCTTCAACAAACCGATTTGCATACTCATCTTCTTGACTGTCCATACATGAATATATGAAATAGTCAGCTTTATGATTATCATGGGGTGTATAAAAAATCGCATAAGAGATTTCCCTTTAAATAAGTGGAATATAATCTTATGCAAAATCATTAGCATTCAAAGTTTCAAGAGGACCTATGATGCTATCAATTATACGCTTAAGATTCCAATCAACCATTTTATGTTCATGTCCATTCTCATGTCCTGGAGCACCCAACCCTTCATTTTGAATCTGTTCATATGCTAAGATATTGTGTTGAATTTCCTGAGCATCATTAAACATTTTCTTTAAGGTCTCAGGTCTTCTTTCCATCAGGAGGAAAGAGAAATCTGGGAGAAGAGTAGTGGCACATTGGAGCATGGCAACAACTTCAGTGGGTTGAATTTCTTTAGGAAAATCATAATAAGTACTGGGTAATATTGGGATAATCACCAGCTAATGCACACTTTCCTTGGGATCATCACCACACTAGCGCATTACCCTTGATTTCCTAAGTTAACTCCTCACTTCTCTTTGTTCAGTCAGTTAACTGAAGACTAGTTGACTAGTTAACTCAACTAGGTGGCAGTTCACTGCTATAACTACTTGAGAGACTAGTTTAGGTGGAAGTTCACTCCCGTAACTGATGGTGTGTGTCTAGATCACTCTATACCACCACTATGGCACATTGGTTCTCATCCAGTGCGCACTCATTGAGTTATACAGAGTATATCATGTGTAAATTATTCATTATTCATAACAGTTAATGAGAATTCTTTTATTCTTTCTCTCCTTCTTCTTTCTCCAATTCTCTCTGCAAATGTGTGTATTATTTTTTAGCTAGATCTATTCTATGCAGTTTCAACACATTTACATGGTATCAAAGACAACAGACTGCTAAGAAAAAGCTACACCAAAATATTTTGCAGGTACAAAAGATTGAAGACAGCAGAACGATGGATTTCCAAAAATAATTCATTCTTACACCTTACAACTATTTTGCATGGAGGGAGAAAATAGCCATACATCTCCGAACCAGAGGGTTTTACAGGTTAAACTTGAATACAGATATAGAACCGACATTAGCTATAGAAAAATCCAAGTATTTAAATTGCATGGATGAGGCACTCGGAACAATTTGTAGTCTTATTTCTCCTGATCTCCTTTTTCACATATCTTCTTGTAAGACTCCCAATGAAGCCTAGACCACCTTGGAAGGGCTCTTTCGAAAACATGATGAGATGAGGGGACACATGATGGAGGTGGATTTTCTCACATTTGATCCAAAAAGCTTCGACAATATCCAAGATTTATTTACAAAATTCAAGGATTTACTGTTGCAACTTAAAGCTTGTGGGGTTGATAAATTGAAGGAGGAGAAAAAAATGGTTCACACAAATCTGTCCAAGATTGGTCCTAAGTTCTATATATTCGTATCCACATTCCATTATGTCAGATTCACCTCTAGAGCCAGCTGAAAGATGCCTTCTCTTGAGGACTTTATCGAATCCTTGACACAAGAGCAAACCAAGCTCATCAACATGGGGACAATCAAAGGCCCAAAGGTGCATGCACTCACCGCACATGATGGTAACCAAAAATATCATAAATCTAAAGATAAATATAAATGAAAATCTCATGCACATCCGAATAATTAAGGGTACACAAAACCTTTCACCGATGCCTTTGGATCCAAAGGAGAAAAGGGGAGAAAAGGGGAGAAATGCACGTACTGTCACAAAGGATTCCATTCGGAATATGCATGCATGAAAAAACAAATACATCTGATGTCTCAAATACTTCATCAAAACAAACTTGGAGATTGCATCCTTGAGGGTGCCAAAAAGAAGAATCCAGAAGATCCAAATTCCAAGAAAGGCAATTCTAGCCATGCCTTGATTGCCATCAACTCCTCTCCCGATGCTTGGATCGTATATTCAGGAGCATCACATCACATGGCTTCCTCAAAAGCAATATATTATTTTTTGGATGCATGCAAAGTTCTTCCTATTCTGATGGGGGACAACTCTTCTGTTGAATTCATCGACAAAGGAAGGATTGAACTCACCAACAAAAGCTTCGAGAATGTGCTGCATGTTCCCAAGCTTTCTGTCAACCTTCTCTCCGTGTATCAGATGAAGAATTCCGGCACCAGAAAGAAAGTCACATTCACACCAAATTCCGTGGACATCTAGGACATGCAAAACAACTCCAGAGTTGCTAGCAGTGAGGTAAATCATTAGTCTAGATTGTATACTTTTCTAAATTCATTGAACCTGATTATGCTTTACTGCTTACTCATGCTGATGAAAGTAGTAGGATCTGGCATGAAAGGTTTGGACATTTGAATTTCATATACATGCAACAACTTAGCAAGAAAATATTGGTTGATGGTATACCATACATCCATTTCTCCACGGGAGTTTGTGAGGGATGTGTTCTCGGAAAACACCCTCAAGAAAAATTCGACAAAGGAAAGTCTCAGAGAGCTTCTTCACCTTTAGATCTGATCCACAGTGACCTTATGGGTCCTTTTCCACATCCATCCATCAACAAATCTAGGTTTGTTCTCATTTTTGTTGATGATTTCTCACGTTTTACTTGGATCTACTTTCTCAGGAAAAAATCCGAGGTCTTTCAACACCTCAAAGATTTCAAAGCCCTGGTTGAGACACAATCTGGAAAGAAGATCAATGTCCTCCAAACTGATAATGGGGGAGAGTATGTAAATCATGAGATCCATAATCTTTGCCACAAGGCAAAGATTCAGTTGCAAGACACAGTTCCCTATACTCCGCAACAAAACAAAGTTATTGAGCGGAAAAACAGATCTCTAAAGGTGATCGCATCTTGCATGTTGCATGCAAAATCACTACCACAAAGACTATGGGCCGAAGAACTTAATTGTGCAACATACATCCAAAACATATTTCCCCATAGATCTGTCAAGGATAAAACCCCCTATGAGGCTTAGAGCCGCCTCAAACCAGAAGTGACCCACTTTCGCATTTTTGGTTCACGTGCATGGGCCCAGATTCCCTCTGAAAAGAGGAAGGCACTTGATCCACAGAGCACTGAGTGTATTTTTGTTGGATACCCCGATGGTGTGAAGGGACATAGGCTTATTGATATTTCCTCGGACCGACTCATCATTGAGTGAAGTGTCCAATTCGAGGAAAGTGTCTCACATGCACCTCAGAAGCCGCATGCAGACACATTCATTCTTCCACATGTATGAGATGTGAGAATGCACACGCCGACTCTTCTTTAGATGAGAGTTCTAATCCAGAGTACTCAGATGATTCAGATTCAGAGTTAGTACAGTTAGATGCAGAGTCACAACATCCAAATGGAGTTGCAGAGCAAGAGTAGAGGCCCAAGTGGGCACAAACTACTCTTCAGGATGGAGGGGATCTCTTTGGTGATCCAGCTGATACTAGGAGGACTCGATCTGATTTTGAGGAGCCTCCTCTTGCACTCACTGCCACTGAACCATTTCCATCTAGAAATATTTTCTTGGTTCAGTCTTCGTATCCACAATCTTATATGGTGAGGCTGCTGGAAATCCCTTTTGGGAATCCGCCATGCAGGATGAATACAACTCCTTCCTCGAGAACCATACTTGGGATCTGGTTCCCCTTCCTTTTGGGAGGAAACTTGTCAGATGTAGATGTGTCTACAGAACCAAGAGTGAAGCGGATGGACATATTAGTAGATATAAATCCAATCTTGTCTCCAAAGTCTTTTAGCAGGTTCATGGTATTGAATATGATGAGACCTTTGCTCCAGTAGCAAAGATGGATTCCATATGATTGGCACTTTCCATTGTGGCAGCCAAGGGATAGGAAGTCCATAAAATGGACATGCATAATGAATTTATTCATGATGATCTCTCTGAGTAGATCTACATGGAGCAACCGTAGGGATTTATGCAGGACTCATATTTGGTCTGTCTACTGAAGAAGTCCCTTTATGGCCTCAAGCAGGCTCCGAGGGCATGGTATGCCAAGATGGACTTCTACCTGATGTCATAGAAATTTATACGTTGTAAATCAAACCCGGATGTCTACATGCTCAGGATGACTGGTTCACTTCTACTCTTAGTTCTGTATGTTGATGATCTACTGATCACTAGTTGCTCGACTTCAGCGATTGCTGCAGTCAAGAGGATTCTACATGACAGGTTTTTGATGATAGACATGGGTCCACTACACTTCTTCCTTGGACTCAAGATCATTCATGATGCATCAGGCATCAAACTATCTCAGTCCAAGTATGCATGAGATCTCCTTGAGAGGTTTCACATGACAAACTGCAAGTATACTCCGACCCCTTTCCTATCAAAAGTCAAACTTGAGGATGGCAGGGAGACTCCACTGGTTGACAACACACTGTACAGACAACTAGTGGGGAGATTTTTGTATCTCACACACTCCAGACTAGACCTCTCCTATGCAGTTGGCACAGTTTCCAGGTTCATGCAGGAGACACATGAGCTACATTGGAAGGTTGCAAAGCATATCCTTCGATACATACAGGGCACCATCACCTTTGGGATTCATTATGCAACAGACTCTACATTAGATATCATTGAGTTTACTGATTCTAACTGGGCTGGCAATAACATTGATCGCAAGTCCACATCTGGTTACTCACTTAGTATTGGTTCTTGTCCTATTCGTTGGTTGAGCAAGAAGCAAGCTGCCATTTCTCTATCTTCAGCCGAGGCAAAGTACAGAGGGGTAGTTAGCATAACCATTCAGATTACGTGACTAAAATATTTTCTCACTGAGTTGGGATTTTAGTTTCATCGGCCAATCGTCATCTGGTGTGACAACCAGAGCACTCTGAAGTTCTACAGAGATCCAGTTCAAAGGAAACAGACGAAGCACATCGAGATCCACATGCACTAAATCTAGGACTTAGTACACGGGGAGATCATCGACTTACGGTTCTATCCTTCAACAAAACATATGACGAACATCTTCACCAAGACCTTCATTGAGAAGAAGTTTCATTCTCTGCGAAGTCATCTTGGAGTGAAGGACACAGTTTCCTAGCAATTGTAGTTCTTATTTTACATACATTGTACCTTGAGGGTTTTTTTTTCCCATGAGATTTCCTTTCTTTCCTCACTTTTTTTTAGTGTATCTTTTGTATTTGGGTACGTAACATGGCCTCATTGCCGGGACCCATTCTTTATTTTCACCATAGTGATGTTCAGGGGGGATGTTGGATTTACTTCATACACACCTGCGATTTAATTTTCCTAAGGTTTTTCCTTGTTTATTAGTCATAATTAGTCATTATCGAGTCTCCTATATTTTAGGGGAGAATATTCCACCTGGAGTATATTCTCTTTCAGTTGACATGTTAAGCCCTAATATTGGCTCATTACCCCTTAATTGGGGCATATTATATTAGTAATGTTATTTTATTTATGTCGGCTTTAGGCAATTAGTTGTACTTATACCTCCTAGTCTCCTATATATACCAAGGGGACATTTTCATTTGGAATCATCTTGTACTTGAACATTTAAGTGGGGTAAAAGGAGGCTGCCCCCTTGAAGAGGCTTATTATCTAAAATTATCTCTTTTTCAAGGCATTGAGTACTTTTTCTGAGGATTTTCTATGCTATATTGATATTTGGTTCTTAACATATGGTATCAGAGCTCAAGGTCTTGGGGTTTCGCTGCTACATCCGAGACACCTTGGAATTTTTGCTATAACTTTTTTTCTACAACGTTTCAGAAGGAATTTCTTGGAGGGTATTTAGTAGACGGATCAAGGTACCTTGGGTTCAAAATTAATCTCCTAAGGCCTTATACTTTCGAAGATACAGCCTGTACAAGATAGGGTTCTGGAATCATCCTGAACTGAGTCATTGCGGAATTTTCGCTATAAAATTTTTTCTGTAACGTTTCAGATTCTTAACTCCAGAGGATATTTACAAAAATAAGTGAGGTATATGTGGTAAAAATTTCAGCTTCTGGGTCATCTTAATTTTTTAGATACACCCTGTGTAAGATAGGGTATCTGACTAGTCCTATTGACTAGTCTCAAGAAGGTGTTCCGGGTAAAACAATCATAACTTCTTCCTAGAGCATCCAAATTGCGTGGGACTGGTTTCATTGGATCGTGGACAGTCTGTAGTATTTCTGGTGCGAGTTTCAAAATTTTATATCAATTATTTTGTGAGGGGTACGCTATACAAGTGAGATCTCCTGGAAAGGCCAAAAATCGACAAGTTGTGGGGAAGTTACCGTAAATTCCACTTGGCACATCCAATTTTGATCAGACCTATGGCATTGTAGAGAAGAAATATCAGATAACTACATAAAATAATTTTTCATACCCAGAAGGGCCAAAACCTGGGAGATACAATAGAATAAATATTGTCTAGCAGAACCACCTCAAAATCAAGGTTCAAAAGTGATACTTGGCCAACATGCCACCAAAAAAGGGACCTTCTACACCAAATAAGCCTCCA
>SNQJ01S0015387.1:26498-42114 GCA_010110895.2 Picea sitchensis
ATGTTGTTGAATAATTTGTGAAGGATTTATGGTAGTTTATCTCTACATAGAGATTATGTCTAGATGGGCATTGGAGTAAGGGAGAGGGAATATGAGAAATGAGTTATTTTTGGACTAAGGCTAGGTGTTGTCATATTTATAAATTATAATTAAACAAAAAGAGATCAATAGGATATGGAGCTTTAAATCCATAATTTAATTAATTAAACATGAATTGTCAATGTTTCTCCTCCAAATTGAAGATAGTGTTTGATTTGAGTGAGTTTAAAGTTGTCATTACATTTTAATTTTTGAACTTGAAAACTTCACTTGAGACATCTTTAAAATCTCAAAAATATTGAGAGAAAAGTTATTCATATCAATAAAATAATTACTTAATAAAAACTTTGAAACACAACTTGAAACTTCACAAATAATACACAAATATCTATATATAATATTTTTTTGTTGTTGACTCTCATTCTATTAAATAATGAAAATATATATATGAATGGAATTGAATATGATATATGCTTTTTTTTGTAAATAAAAGGTAGATCCTTGTATTAATGACTTCTATATGCTATGTAGTCACAAGTGTTAGCCACCTGTTCCGCCACAAGTGGGAAACCTGAACAAGTGGCTCCTTGATGTTCAGAAATTGACATGTCCTTATGAGTTCTAGCCTTGCTGGAACTAAAATGTTTACACAAAAAATTACAGTATGTCTACGAAAACAAAAAGATGTGAACCATGCTCTACAACCTTCTGCTAAGGATAGCTATAGACAGAGCTTCCATGACTAAAACTACACAGACATAATAAGAAAAAACAACTAGTTCATCTATCTTGTTGTCATGGTACACTAGACCAACGACTCTACAATTGAAATAGACAAAAAAAATGAAACCTGGAGACATCAATCCATAGCTAGGCATGGTTTTCCATGTATTGTGTAGACCGGGGTGAACCGCTCACTACAAGTCGGGAATATGGCATATGCAGGAGCATCTGTTAGCGCATCGAACAAGATATCCATCTATTGCCTGAGGATGCTTTGTGAGTGCACTTGGTCATCCTATTTCTTCCTGATCTCGAAGAGGAGTTGAAGGTGCTCCTCCATGAGATGGTTGGAGCAATGTTGTGGCTAATCGTCCTCCTCCTTCTTTCCAGCTTTGTTGGCATCCCCTTTGGTGATATCTTTGGTTGTTCCTGCATTGTTCTCTAGCTTCCATCTTGGAGGAATCTCCTCCTCCACCTTGCAGATTCCATCTCCATAGTAGGGGTCACATGGATTGACGATTCGGGGGGGGATGAGGTTTGTGTCTAGAGTGGGGTGCTCACCCAAGGGTGGTTCCTCCTATTTTACCTCACTCGTGTTGTGAAGAAGTGGTGTGGACGAGGCGTAGTGAGCAGTGGAGGAGGTCGCCTCCAATTTTACCAAACTGGCTCCACATAATTGGAGAGGAGATGACTACGTCTTCTGGGAAGTGTGTTGTGGGATGGAAAAATGAGCGATGAGCACTCTTTGGGAGGGGGTAATCATGTTACCATGAGAGAGGGTTATTTTGTTGCGAGTGCCCTGCTTGGGATTTCCTTGCTCTCGAGGCATGCTGGGGGGGATATGGAGGTGGAGGAAGGAAGAAATGGAGGCTGAGGGGAGATGCATGGAGTGATGGAGGGAAACACAGAAGATGAGAGGGAAAATGCAGTGGAGGGAGTCAGGGAGGATGTCGTTGGTGCACAATAAAATTTTGCAGAGAACAATGGTTCGGGAATTTTCGTGAGAGACGACGAGCGTAATAGGAAGAGTGTACCAGGGTGGGTAAGCAATGGAATGAGACCCCCGATCAAAAGCCTGGTTGCACCTATTAACTCCATTGAAGCCTAAAATGACCACCACATCCTCCATTGAAGCCTGAAATGATCGTTGCATCCTCCTGGTACGCCCTGGCTGGCTGGTTCTCTCGCCCAATTCCCTAGCCAGGCGCACTACCATAACTCATCTCATGGTGTGAGCAATGGAGGAATTAATGTGTAGGGGCTAGAGGTCGGGGTTAATAACTCCCCTGATTTCCCGATTCCAGGTGTCCTCAATCTCCTACCAGGTGGCACCCCATCTGGGTGAGGGAAGTCCCTATGGGCTAGCTCCATGCAGTGAGTCCATAGAGGCAAGGTTCCAGATTTTTGGGAATTTATGAGAGTAATCTGATGCGTGGAGTCAACCCCTGTGTTGGCTAGTCTGGCTGCCACATTATTTTCACTCCACCTTATGTGAGAGGTGGTGAGAGTGAGAGAGGGTCTGAGGAGTTACAGAAAGTCGTAGAGGGGTCCGAAGAGGCGCCAACTAGGGGTGATTTTTTCCGGATCTCTTCCATTTAGAATTATTTTTGCCAAATCAATTATGACTTTGGAGTATCCTTCTATGATCATGAAGGTGAGGTTATGGTCAAGAGACAATTTCACTCCATTAATTAGACCCCATATTTCCATTGAGTTGTTGGTTTCAAATCCCAGATTTTCTGTAGTGAGGCTATGAATTTGGCCCTTGTTGTTTCTTATGACTGCTCCTGAGCCTGAGAGACATGAATTTCCTTTTGAGGCACCATCAAAATTGATTTTTTGAAAGTTGGGCGGNGGAGACCATACAGAGGGACTGAAGGATTTGGCTATGAGGGGGGGATGTTTTGGAGGGGTGGAGTGTGATAGCGAGAAGCCCCAAGCGTTGATGATTGAAATATCACTTAGATCAAAGGGGAAATATTCTTGTGTCCACAGTTCGAGATGAAGAGTTTCTTGGAGGTGCGAGAGGATGGTGGACCAGAGGCAAGCGGGTTGAGAGGGCTGAGAGTGAAAGATTGTTCTATTCCTCTCTTTCCAAAGTTGCCAAACTATAAAGCCTGTTAAGAGTTGCCAGTTTTTGTTCAGCATTGGACTTTTATAAGAGTCAGTACCATAACCCATGATTGTTCTCATGATGCTATATTTGACCTGTTTGGTTCTTCTCATGAGTTGTGTGGCTTGGTTCCGAATTTCTTCACTGAGAATACAATTATTTAGGAGGTGCTCCATAGTTTCTGCTTGTTGATAACAGAGATGGCAGATTGAGGGACCAATAAAACCCTGTCTTTGAATATTGTCCCAGGTTAAGATCTTGTTTTGAAGAAGGATCCAGAGGAATGTGGAGAGTTTAGGCTAGAATTTTGATTTCATACTGTCCTCTAGATGTGGTCTTTTTGCAGAGTTTGAAAATTTTCCTGTAGAATATATCCTTATTTGAGAGTAAATTTTCCATGGGGTGTGTGTCCCCATCTGAGAATGTATGGATCTATTCTTATCCGGATTCATCTTGGGATAGTTGCTTGCCTCCAGTGTTGCACGTCACAATCCATTGTTGCTTGAAGTTCGTAGTGGGTTGATTTCCAGCTTCTCCAATGATATTTGCTTCAGATATTTGTCCACATGTATGCAACTTTGCATGTGGAAAGATATTGTATGTGATTTTCATAGGATTGTAGGTTTTATTCTGATTGGAGGGGTGGCAGTTGCTTCCAGGAGTCTGTCTAGAATAGGGCTCTTTGGTCATTGTGAATTTCCCAAAAAGTGTGTTCCTCTATTAGTGGTCGATTTTTCCAAGCTGCATTTCAGATGTTGGAGCCTTGAATTTTGTCCCGAATCCTGATCAGATGGCTTTGTTGTGTGTTTGAGGCATATCTGTCTTTCCACATATTTGACCAATTTTATGTTGGAGTTTTGAGCCATCTCCACCAGATTTTAGCTCCCATGGTGTTATTTAGTTTGTCAGGGTCTCGGATGCCCAGGCTGCCTAGAGATTTGGGCTTACAAAATTTATCCCAGCTAACTACAATGCATTGTTTTTTCGGGTTGTGGCCATGCCAAAGAAAGTTCCTGTTGAAACTTGGTTTTAAACTTTTTACCTCTAAAACTAAAACTTTTCTCTTTCAGGATTTGGCTTTTCATAACATATAATCCTTGCTATCAGTCCAAAAAAAACCGGTACCAAAGTCCCAAAATGATTTCATTTCTTCATTATAATAAAAGACATAAAGCTCAAGTGTTATTAAAGTCTAGACGCACGTTCTGTAAAGTAATTTTAATCGTGATAAATTAAAACCTTGAAGGAGTTAATTAACCATCTTTTAACCTTTCAGGATTCGGGTTTACTCAGAGCAATACGTTTTCATTACATTTTGAATCACGAAATCTCGATTCCCGATTTCTCGAAAGAAGTGGAAGTCAGTCTTAATTCTGATTAATTAAAAACTAATCCCATTGAGATTTCGAGATTCGGGGTTTAGTGGTGACATTCCTCATGTAAGCGGGATCTGCGAAACCTAGAAACGCGAAGTCCCGACTCAATACCAAAGTTAAGACCTAAACTTTTCCCACCACAATTTCAGGATTTAGGGTTTAGTGGTGACATACCTCATGTAGGAGCGATCCCCGAAACCCTGAAACACGAAGTCCCGACTCAATAAAAAAGTTAATACCTAAACTAATTTCATTTTAAAAACATTTAATGGTTTTTAAATTTCTTAGGTATTTTCATTTATGAGTTCCATCAAATGAGTTTTTTCAAATTTTGATTTTAGAATCGTCAAAATACGACCATACTAATAACGGATAGCTGGTTATTTCCATGACACCAATGCATATCTCAGAAATATTCTCTTCTTTAAAGGTATTCAATTCTTGGCATCTGCATCAGTAATTTCACCATTAAATGAGTTAAAGGTATGTGTTTTAAAACTTATTTTTTCTCTTTCTATTAGAAGTAAGTCGCATCTAGCTGAGCTTTCACACCACTCTTCTGTGACAGGTTTTCATTCCAATACAAAATTCATGGCACCAAAGAAGGGACCCAAGAAGAGTGAAGATACAACTGATATTTCCATCCCAAAGGGAGATGTCATATCCGACACCACGCCACATGCTATCGACTCGATTAAATCATGGAGACAAATTTATGAAAATCTGGACTGCGAGATAAAAGATTCCCCTAATGACTCCAAGAATCACCTTCGGGACATAGCAGAATCAAAACTTCAAAAAATTGCAACATGCCCACAACTCATGGCATACAACGACATGATCAGTTGGGCCTTGGACAAGGTTGATATTAAAACGAGAATAATTTTAAATGATCAAGGGGCCATTATCGGCTCATTCAGACCTGAACATATCTAGGTTGTGTACAAACTCTCACCCAATCCTAAATTCATTTTCAATGCCGATTTTATAGATGAATTTCAGAGAAAGGAATGCACTGAGGCAGACCAAACTTACCCTAATTTAATCAAAGGATGGTGGGGATGTCCATCAAAATTTAGGGCCGATACCCACATAATTTATGCCACATCCTCTTTGAATGAGTACATGGTTTATGTAGCGATGATGCTGTGCAGACTCTTCGGCAAAAAGAATCCCTATCATTTCCCTACATAATGGGTGTCATTTTTAGAAGAAGCATCAGAAGGATATAGTTTCAACTAGGACAATATTTTATCTGATAATATAGCCAAAGAGGTTTTGGATTACAGAGTTGCAAGAGCCCGAGGTCAACCAGTGGCCTTTTATATGTCAGTATACATCATGGACGCAATGTTTTCTATGACTCCATTCCCCCTAATGAATTGGAGTTGGAACACAACCTGCCTTGAATCCATTCATGAATATCACTCTGAGTTGTGGGAAGAAAATGAAAAAAAATCGTTTTATGAAATTTTCCATTTCGTGGTAATACCAATGCATAAAATGTTTTTCGGTTGTGACACTCCTCGCATTTCTGAAGCAGTTTCAAATAAGCTCAAACCAATAGCAGACTGGTTCATTGAAGAAAGCTTCTCCTACATCAGGGTTTATGGGTGCTCAATTCCCTCTCACGTGCTTCCAAAATTCCTCCCAGATAGATTGGTGTGTAGGGAAGTAGCACACCAAATAAAAAAAGGCGATATCGGAATAGAGCTAAAGGCATCTCAAAAGAATTCCTAGCCAATATTTCATGTGCACATCGAGAAATTTTCATTACAAAATTTGGGACATTCCAGGGTGGAAGCAGAAGAACTCGAAGAAGTTAAACTGTTAAATATTGAGTACAAAAGGCATGACCATTATTAACTAGTGAACAAACACTTGATACACTACAATATGAAAGCATATGAGCATGAGGAATCCCCTTGGGATGACATGTTCAAAGGGACCAAGTCTTATAAAGAAGTGTTAGAACGAGTACAAACACTGTCGTCTGACCTGCAAGCCAGCTTTCGGAACTTTCAGAAGCATAGATGGAGTGGTCTGCCCCAGGTACTTCAAGGAGAAGAAATCACCCTCCCCCAGGAGAAAGAAAGTGTTCCCCCAGGTTTCGAGCAGGAAGCACAGAAGAAGATAAAACCCAAAAAATCCCCATAGGATATGGAAAGGCCTCCACAAAACAAAAAGACCGAAGCTGAGAAAAGGTTAGAGAGACCTCCCAAGTCCGGTAAGCTTACTCTCCCTTCATCACCCGAGGTTGATGTCAATACACCTAAGGTAGCAAGAGGAAAAGGATATACAGAGCTAGGGAGTCCCATAGCTTCCTTAACCCCCTTACAATCCACTTTTGGAATCCCACAGATAGGATCTCTATTTGTTGATGACCTTACCTCCATTCCCATAGATGAAAAACCTCCTTCTGATTATTTTTTTTAGCAGAAAAAGGAAGGTCGTACTGAAATAGGAGATGCATAAGAAGGAGGGGAATATGGTAAAAAAACATAAAGTCTTGATAGAAGGACAAAATTTGGAGGAAGAGGATTTCACTACAGAGATAGAAGGTTCCATGGGAGCCATGGCAACAACAAAAATTTTTACCGTGGGAAAAATATGAACCAGGATAAATAACAGCAATAAAATCATAGCACAATTACAAGAGCGGTTAAAAAATGTTGAGGAGAGCATTAGAGAAGAAATGAGTAAAATATTTGAGTAGACAAGGGTTGCCGAAAGGTTAGAGGTTCAATTACTCAAAATGATCTTGGAAGAAATGAGCCAGAAAATACAAGCAAGTCATCTATAGATTACTCAGCAAAAGGAGCATGAAGAACAGTTACATGCTAGATTAATATTGATGGAAGGTCAAATTATATATCTAAAATATTTCTAGGCCCAGTCACTAGAAGTGCATTCAAAAATAGAAGTTGGACAACGAAAATTGATTTGCAAGATAGAGATTGTTCACAATTTCTTTCAAGTAGTAGATAATGCCTTTGATAATATTATCTTGAGGGAAAAAGAAGCCAAGGCAGTGAGGACTACTCTCCAAAAGGAAATCATATATTCGACAGGTGAGGAGGTATCCAAAACTACGAAAGTATCAGCCACAGAGAAAATTAGAGGTGACATCATGCTCAAGCTATGGGAAACCAACATAACTGAAAGCAAAATAATAGTCAAAGAAATTAGAGATGATTGTGAAGAAGTTTTCGATCTTTTAGACAAAGGTTCGTTAAATATTGGAAAAGGCAATTGTACAGGACTTCTGGGACAGATCAATATTGAAAGACATCAATCAAATTTTAGGGAAAATTTGAGTGAAATCCAAATGGAAATTTCACAACTAAGAAAAATGGATGTCACCCTAATAGATAGGTTGTTAGTTGAGCCTAACTTAAAGCTACAGTCAATAAAGTTTGCAGATAAAGGATTTGATGACCATCTTTCCAAGATTCAGAGAAAGGTTTATTTGTTCGAGGCAACAGACCTTCCAGAACCCCTCAGAAATTTTACATAGTTCCTGGAGAGATGCATTAAATGTATTGATTCAAAAGAAGGAGAGTCATCAATGACGTAAAAGTATTATTTGAAAGAGATTTACTTCCAAGAAAATGGAAAAATGGAGAAGATCATGCAAACGGTTTTGGATCTATTTTTTAACAAATAGTTAGTCACTAGGAATTAGGAAATCACCAACCGACTTAAGATTGATGGTTTTGTATAAATGTAATTTTTCAAGACTAAGAAAGGTCTTTTTTCCGGAGGGGATTGTAAAGAGAAAATTTCATTTTTCCAGAATTAATACAATATAGATTGAAGATTCTAGATCTTGTCAAGCCTGAGTTATGTGTTTCTCTGTCATTTCATCTTTTATTTCTTACCTTTGTTAAATGTTTTCATGATGTAACTTCTATTGTGGTGATTAAACATTCAGATTATCTAACCGTTTGCAGTTTTTCCTCTGTATCAACTGTCAATGGATATAATACCTATGAATGTTTTAGAACTCTAAAATTATATACTTCTTCGAAGTTATCATCCTTCTTTCTTCTATTAGTATAAAATGAGATTCCTCTTAAATTGATGCCTCATTTTTTGTTATACAACTACATGTTTCCTTTTCTTTCTTCATTCCATGCACTATCTCTTTTAAATTTGACTCAGATACTAGAAAAGGCCTTCATTTTTGTTATACTATTGATCCATAATTTAGAAGTTTTGTTCTTATTAATTCAAACCAGAAATCTGCGACCCTTGAAATTTTTTTTTGACTTAAAAAGAGGAAACCATTTGCTTTCATGACTGTTCCAGTTACCAGACAACCTAATATAGAACCCGGTCTATCAGATCATATGAGAATTGTGTTAAACCTATTCAATAGCATCTTACAAACATCAAATACACAGGTAGAACTTGAACGTTCATGGGCTGTAATTGAAAGGGATATTAGCATCCAAGAACAATGGGAAGCTAGATAGAGACAGTTAAGGAACCAACTGTGATCTCGCTTTCCATTAAACTAGTCTTTTTACCCTTTGATTATATCTACCTTTTCGGATGCTTTGACGGTATACTTTAGAGCCTTAAAGTATAAACTCAGGAACAACATCTTTTTGGCGCCGTTGCTGAGGAGTGAAGAAATAAATCTTTTCCCTAGGAAGAACGAAATTTTCTTTTTCTTTCTTTGATAATGAACAAAGATCGAAAAACCTTCTAAGGCTACTTTTATCTTTCACTTGGCGACTCCACGATAATTAAATTGGCTTTCATCCAAAAGAACACTAGAAAGAACCTGGATGACAAGAAGACCTCGCCAGTATCTGATCCGGAAAATATTTTAAAATCAAGAAGTTTTGTTAAACAAATAGTTCCGCCGACACATACTATCTGGCAAACTAATTCTACACGATCGAATGCCAGAGGAATACTTGAGAGATTTTTCTCCCTCCCCCTTTCAATCGATACATGCTCTTTTCCCGAAGTCCACACTCCTACTACCGAATGCTTCGACGAATGTCCTCTGTACCTTGATTTAACCCCCATCAATTCTCCGATATATTCATCTTACAAGCCTGGAGAAACAAGTTCTCTTCATCTTGGGCCTTCTTTCTCCAGTTTCATGTGTCGTGACGATAATTTCCCCACAACCTTTCTTTCACATTCAAGTACAACCCAAAATATACCAAGCTTCCATGAGATTTCTCCTCATACACCCCAAGTTTCAATCTCAAATCTATCAATGGCTGCACATGGAGGTGTAAGGGTTGGAGGCAGTGTTGTAGGTGGTGCTGCAAGAGGAGCAGCAGGTGGCCAAGTACCACTCCCTGGAATGTTTTCTAAGGTGGCTGCCAAATATGCCCCTCTTGTCCTCTCGGTTCCCCTACATGACTTTCCAGAAAATTACATGAAAAATCTCCCAAAATTTACAGGGGAAGGCGATTTAACCACACAAGAACACATCAATTTCTTTGACCAATTTGTTGATATCCTAGGAATCAAACATGAAGATGTCTACTCTAGACTCTTAGTACAAAATTTCGAAGGGCAAGTTAGAACCTAGATCCGAGTCTTAGCAGCGGGATCTTTAAGGTCATACAATGAACTCGAAAGTGATTTCATCAGAAAATGGGGAGAAAGAAAATATCACCTCTATTATCTGACTGAATTTCGAGCTCTTAGAAAAAAGAATTCTGAATCATTTCTAGAGTTCACCCAAATATTTAATAAATTGTATAATAAGATTTCCATTGAGGTCAAACCTTCTCAGCCTGCAATGAAAGTAACTTTTGTTGGAGCTTTTGACCCTGATTTCGCCCTACTACTAAGAGAGAGGAGATCAGTAGACCTCACCAAGATGCAAGTTGATGCCCTAGAAATTGAATCAAACATGATGGCTTCAGGAAAGCTAAAATCCAAAATGGAGGTTGGGAATAAAGAAACCAGAAGATACAGAGAACAAGGAGGATCTTCAGGGTCAGGAAGATCCTCAGGAGACAAAATGGATGACATGGCTAGGATAATTAAAGAACTGTCTAATAAGATTTTAAAAATGGAATTAGATCAGACAAAAAATGACCATTTTCCTAGAAAGGATTTTATAAGGAATCCCAATCCTCAAGTCCCACAAAGACAGATTAAGAATGAGGATCAAAAAATCCCAACCCCCTTCAAGAGTGAAAAATTCATTGGAGAGGAAGATTTAGAAGATTTCGAGGAATTAGAGAAAGATATATACAATCTGAGTGATGATGAGCCACAACCCTATTTATCAAGACGAGATTATGAAAAATTCTTAAATAAAGAAAATAGACTGGAAAATGACCTAAACGGTCGTACTTATGAAGATTTGACCTACCAGGGTATTGCCGATGGTATAATGGTTGAGATTCAATAGAAGTATAATCTAAGGCCTAGAAACAAGAGTGTTGCAATCACCCAAACAAAAAATATCTTGTTGAGGAGTGAGACAGATGAGATAGTTTCAAAAAATGTTGAAAAACAGACTGAAAAAACTAACATAATGGACACACAGCCTACCAAGACTAAGGTAGCTAAAATACCCATAGTCAAAACACAGAAAGCGAAAGTTCCTGCAACGGAAATGAAACCTTCACCACAAAGGAAAGCTAATAAGAAGGGGACTGAAGCCCAAACAATAGAGAATGACAAAATTGTGGGAAGTTTTAATCTAGAAAATGAAATCAATAAAATCAAGATCCCCATACCTCTTGTCGAGCTAGAAAATAACCCCATCTACAGAAAACAAATCGCCAATATGATTAGTTTTTCAGAAGATGAAAGCCAAGACGATGTCATTAACTTATAAGATGACAAACTGAACATAATTTTCGGTCCACATTTCGAAGGCGCCAAAGACACTGTTTCCCCCTTCTATATCACGTTAACCCTATTCGACCAACTACTCCACAACTGTATGCTCGATTATGGAGCATACCATAATGTAATTCCTAAAGCCATTATGGACAAATTGTGTCTCGAAATCACTAAGCCTTATGGAGATTTATATTCTTTCAATTCAAGGAACGTTAAGTGTATAGGCATGATTAAAGACTTGGTGGTAAATATGGCTCAAATACCCAGGAAAAGAATTCTCATGGACTTAGTGGTCGATGATATCCCTTTGAAATATGGTATGCTGTTATGTAGATCCAGCGGTGCCAATCTTGGGGGATCCCTCCATCTTGACATGACATATGCTATGATCCCAGTTTTTGGAGGACAGTTCATGCACCTGTATAGAGAGACCAAGTTGGCATTCATGGTAAGTGATCCACGCAACCCGAATAACCACCCTGTATATATTGTTGATCAACATCTAGGTAATTGTATTTTATCCATTGATGATGATATTGTTTTAGGTATAGATGAAAGTAGTACAGAAGAAAAAACAGAAACAAAAAAAAATAAAAAAAAATGTATATAGCACTGGTGTGTGGAAGATGTTTTTTGACGACGCTTCATCTTACCTTGGAGTCAGAGCTAGGGCACTACTTGTGGCCCTTGATAATCAATTCGTAATCTCGTTTTCCTATAGACTCCAGTGGAATTTGGACCACACTAATAATGTATGGGAGTATGAAGCCTTAGTATTAGGGTTGGAAGCTGCTAGGAGAATGAAAATAAAAAACCTCGAAATCTTTGGTGATGCCAAGCTAATTGTAAAATAGGTAAACTAATAGTACCAAGACAAAGATCCTAGTCTGAGGTCTTACAGGAATTGCGTTTGGGATCTAATAAAAAATTTCTTCTCCTCTGTCAAAGTCCACTACATTCCAAGAACTGAAAACCAATAGGCCGATGCGTTAGCCAAAGTAGCCTCAACCTTCACACCTCCCATCGCTTTCAAACTAAAATACCATATACAAATGAGACATCGAACTTCAATACCCAATAAAATACAACATTGGCAAGTTTTTGAGGATGATGAACAACTGCGTAAATTTTTAGAATCGATAGACGAGTATGCTGAAACTCATACCAACCAAGAAAACCAAAATAATATTATTTGGATCATGCAAGAAGGGGAACACCCCCAGGAATTTCATGATAAAATCGCTAATCATTGAATGCTTGTTCTAAAAAATAACCAGATCCCCAAGGGCTTGATTCCCTTGGAAAGGTTATTTAATCAAGACAATATCCCATTAAGATCCACCTTACAACCTCAACCTGAAGAGGTTGAGGACTGTGATAGGTACCAAAGAAAACCCTCGGTTGGTGAAAATATCCAAATACCTGTCCCCAAAAAACAAAAGTAAATACGTTGAGTTGCTTAGAAAGTATAAAGACATGTTCGCTCGGTCTTACAACGAATTGAGAACTTATGATACTTCTATAATCGAACATTAAATTCCTTTAAAACCTGGTGTCAAGCCTTTTAAACAGAAACTCAGACAGATAAACCCTATTCTTCTACTAGTAATTGAAAAAGAAGTCAAAAAACTCTTAGATGCCAAAATCATCGTCCCACTAAGATATTCTGAGTGGGTAGCTAATCTAGTCCCAGTAAGAAAGAAAAATGGTGAAATCAGTTTGTGTGTTGATTTTAGAAACTTGAACCGATCATCACTCAAATACAATTATCCGTTTCCTAAGATGGACCACGTCTTAGAAAAAGTAGTTGGAGCTAATAGAATGTCAATGATTGATGGTTTTTCAGGTTACAATCAGATCACAGTACACCAAAATGATAAAGAAAAAATGGCTTTCACTACTCCTTGGGTTACCTTCATGTACGATAAAATGTCTTTCAGCTTGATGAATGCAGGTGCAACCTTACAATGAGCCATGGACATCGCCTTCGTGGGTGAGAGAGATAAATTCATTGTTATCTATCTTGATGATCTGACCATTTTTTCAAAATCTGATGCAAAACATTTAGTACACCTAAAGCAAACCTTCGAGAAATGTCATAAATTTAGTTTATCCCTTAATCCCAAAAAATCTCATTTCGCTATGCAAGAAGGTAAGATATTAGGTCATCTAGTGTCTAAAGACGGAATCAAAATTGATCCCAAAAAATTAAAGCAATAGATACCATAAATATCCCTAGGAATGTAAAAGAAATTCAATCTTTCTTAGGAAAAATAAATTTCTTGAGAAGATTCATCCCTAACTTTGCTGAAATTGTGAAACTGATCATAGATATGTTAAAAAAGAACAGTGAGATGAAGTGGACAAGTGAAGCGAAAGAATCCTTTCAACAAATCAAGAGAAAGTTATTAGAAAATAACTATTCTTGGCAAGTCCTGATTACACAAAATAATTTCTGATTTTTTCCTTCACTTCCGAACACACTATTGCAACTATATTGTTACAGAAAAATGAAGAAGGCTTTCAACAACCCATTGCTTTTTTTAGTAAAAGTATGAGAGATGCAGAGTTGAAATATAATATACTAGAAAAACAAGCTTACGCAATGGTAAAGGCTCTCAAGGCCTTCAGAACGTACGTATTACATTCGAAGATCGTAGCCTATGTTCCTACAAGCTCTGTCAAAGACATACCAGTTTAGCCAGATAGTGATGGGAGAAGAGGCAGATGGCTAGATAAGATTCAGTAGTTCAATCTTGAAGTCAAACCAACAAAACTCATTAACGACCAAGGTCCAGCTAAATCGTTGGCTGAATCCAACTTCCAGGCACTCAGAATAAATCAGCTACAAGAAGATGAGAGTTCACTAGAGATTAATGAACTCGATTTCGCTACACCTACGGTTGAGATTGAAGACAGGTTTTCCTCTTCAATCTGGTATCATGATATTGTTTCTTATCTATTGACTCTTCAATGTCCTAGTGAATTAACCCCATCTAAAGCCAGGACACTGAAGCTGCATGCTATAAAATATTGTATTATAGATGAAAAATTATTTTGGAAGGACCCCCTGGGTTTCTTGTCGAGTTGCTTAGTCGAGACCGAAAATGAAAAGGTTATAGATGAGTTCCATGAGGCAGTTTGTGGAGGACACCATGCTTGGTGAGCCACAACTTATAAAATCCTAAGAGCTGGATATTACTGGATCAAACTTTTCACAGATGTGAACACCAAAGTCCGAACTTATGTTCCATGTTAGTTGTTTACAGGTAAACAAAAAGTCTCAGCTTTACCTCTAATTCTAGTTAAAGCCGAAGCCCCTTTTCAACAGTGGGGCCTCGATTTTATCGGAGAGATTCACCCACATTCCATTTCTCAGCACAGGTGGATTCTAACTGCAACAGACTATTTTACTAAGTGGGTGGAAGCTATTCCCACGAGAAATGCAACTGACACAGTTGTAATCAATTTTCTAGAGGAAAATATTTTATCCAGATTCGGCTGTCCCTGAAAGATAGTCACCAACAATGCACAAGCGTTTAAATCGATGGCTATGATAAACTTTTGCCAAAAATTCAACATCATATTAGGCCACTCCACAGTTTATTATCTGCAGGGCAACGATTTAGCTGAATCATCTAACAAAAGTATGACAACCGTGATAAAAAAAATATTGATTGACAACAAGAAGACGTGGCATATTCATTTGAAATATGCTCTATGGGACAACAGGATAAGTACCAAAAGAGCGATTGGAATGTCCCCTTTTCATATGGTTTATGTCATCGATGTTATTTTACCAATCCATCTTTCTCTGCCTGTAATGAAAATTTGGCAAGATTCAAAGGAAGAACCTAATGACATTACCAGGAGAGAAAACGAGTTGGTCGAAGTTCAACAAAATAGGACAGAAGTAAACGAAAATTTTCAGAGATATCAAGATAAGATGAAGGCTTTGTTTGATCAGAAGACTAAGGATAGGGATTTCCTCCCTGGAGATCTGGTACTAAAATGGGAATCCAGAAGAGAAGACACGGGAAACATGACAAGTTCGATTCGATCTGTCTGTCCCTTATAGAGTCTCAGCGTCAAAAGGAGAAAATGCCTTTTCATTAGAAAATATCAATGGAGACATTATAAGTGCCCCTGTGAATGAGCGATACCTTAAACACTACATGCAGTAATACGTTTTCAAATTTTCATTGTACATACTGGTTTGTTTTCATGTTTCCCTTATAGTTACGTTGTTTTCGGTAAGTATTTTTTTTTTTTTTATTAAATTTCATAAAATGCAAATACAAAATAGATCAAATCTAGCAGTTCACAAAAAGTGTCTGACAATTATCAGGTCATTTTATTTGCAGGAACAATGTCATGGACTCAAGAGATCAACTACACTATAGGGGTAATTTGCATGGATAATCAGGATAAATACTTACCAAAAAGGTAGTAAGTAAACAGTCCTCTGGATGCAAATGTGGAAAACTACTAAGGTATAAGCTATGACCTAGAAACCTGAGTTAAAAAATGT
>SNQJ01S0015387.1:42250-55134 GCA_010110895.2 Picea sitchensis
CTAGCAGAAATAAAATGATTTTTTTCGCTCAAAGGAAGTTAAAAAAAAAAAAAAAAAAAAATTTAAGAAAAAAAGGTTTCAAGTTTTCTCCGAGATTCTCCATAAAGTTAAAGTGTCTGAGGGCCAAAAGGAGATTGATCCAAAGCTATTTTAAAAAAAAGCAGATAGACCCTTGCTGTAAAATAAATTTAAGCAATATATTTTCCCTAAGTATGTTACATACTTATTGATTCCCCCCACTTCATAACAAAAATCTGTATAAAGAGATGGTGAAAGGAAATTCATTATCGATTGCCACCATATAATCTAAAGAGATGATGAAAGGAAATTTATTATATGATTTCCCTCATCTCAGCATTTAAATGCTAAAAATAACGAAGTGGTGAAAGGAAATTCAATGTGGAAAATTTGATAACTTCATCGTGGTACTGAACAGGCCCGTTGGCAGTGAAGCAATGTCAACATACTGGACAAGGCTATTATACACGAATTGCAATATGCTCTGGTAATTTTCTCCTTTCAACCAGATTACACTCTAAGAGTCTCTTGATGCGAATACGATTAAATAAAAATTGGTAGAATGGCTAATCTTGTTTTGATTATCTTGCACAAGTCTAAGGTCGGTTTTAGAAAGGGAAATCTATGTGAGCCTATTTCAAGATTCTCGAACACTTTAGTCTTGACAGTTTTCTGAAGTTAAGGTTGGAATCTTTATCCTCCTAGTAGGGTTTTCACAACTATGTCTCACAGACTAGAACAACTGACCCCATCTACCCAATAAAAGGCACTAAGTCCTCCCGTTCTCCTCATCCCACAAGGAGAGGAGGTCCCCAATTGGAGCCTATGTTGAAACTAGGTTTTAAAATTTTTACCTCTAAAACTAAAACTTTTCTCTTTCGGGATTCGACTTTTCATAAGGTATAATCCTCGCTGTTAGTCCAAAGAAAAAACACTACCGAAGTCCCGAAATGATTTCATTTCTTCGTTATAATAAAAGACAGAAAGCTCAATTGTTATTAAAGTCTATACGTATGTTTTGTAAATTACTTTTAATCGCAATAAATTAAAACCCTAAAGGAGTTAATTAACCATCTTTTAACCTTTCGGGATTCGGATTTACTCAAAACAATACGTTTTCAATACATTTTGAATCGCGAAATCCCGATTCCCAATTTCCCAAAAGAAGTGGAAGTCAGTCTTAATTATGATTAATTAAAAACTAATCCCATCGCGATTTCGGGATTCAGGGTTTAGTGGTGACATACCTCATGTAAGCGCGATTCCCAAAACCCCAAAACGCAAAGTCCTGACTCAATACCAAAGTTAAGACCTAAACTTTTCTCACCATGATTTCAGGATTCAGGGTTTAGTGGTGACATACCTCATGTAAGTGTGATCCCTGAAACCTCGAAACACGAAGTCCCAACTCAATACCAAAGTTAAGACCTAAACTAATTTCATTTAAAAAACATTTAATGGTTTTTAAACTTCTTAGGTAATTTCATTTATGAGTTCCATCAAATGAGTTTTTTCAAATTTTGATTTTAGAATCACCGAAATACGACCATATTAATAACGAATAGCTGGTGATTTTCGTGACACCAATGCATATCTCAGAAATATTCTCTGCTTTAAAGGTATTAAATTCTTGGCAGCCACGTCAGTTCTTTAACCATTAAATGAGTTAAAGGTTTGTGTTTTAAAACTTATTTTTTCTCTTTCTATCATAAGTAAGTCACATCTAGTCGAGCTTTCACACCTCTCTTCTGTGACAGGTTTTCGTTCCAATACAAAATACATGGCACCAAAGAAGGGACCCAAGAAGAGTGAAGATACAACTGAGATTTCGAGCTCGGAGGGAGATGTCATATCTGACACCATGCCACCTGCTATCGACTCGATTAAATCATGGAGACAAATTTATGAAAATATGGACTGCGAGATAAAAAATCCCCTAACGACTCCGAGAATCATCTTCTGGACATAGCAGAATCAGAACTTCACAAAATTGCAACATGCCCATGGCTCATGGCATACAATGACATGATCAGTTGGGATTTGGGCAATGTTGATATTCCAACAAGAAGCATTTTAAATGATCAAGGGGTCATTATCGTCTCATTCAGACCTGAACATATCTAAGTTATGTACAAACTCTCACCCAATCCTAAATTCATTTACAATGTCGAATTTATAGTTGAATTTTAAAGAAAGGAATGCACTGAGGCATACCAAACTTACCCTGATTTAATCAAAGGCTGGTGGAGATGTCCATCAAAATTTAGGGTCGATACCCATGGAATTTATGCCACATCCTCTTTGAATGAGTACATGGTTTATGTAGCCATGATGTTGTGCAGACTCTTCGGAAAAAAGAATCCCTATCATTTCCCCGTAGAATGGGTGCCCTTTTTAGAAGAAGCATCAAAAGGATATAGTTTCAAATGGGACAAGATTTTATCTGATAATATAGCCAAAGAGGTTTCGAATTACAGAGCTGCAAGAGCCCGAGATCAACTAGTGGCCTTTTACATGTCAGCATACATCATGGATGCAATTTGTTTTATGACTCCATTCCCCCTGATGAATTGGAGTTGGAACACAACCTGCCTTGAACCCATTCACGAATATCACTCTGAGTTGTGGGAAGAAAACGCAAAAAAATCGTTTTACGAAATTTGCCATTTCGTGGTAATACCAATGCATAAAATGTTTTTCGACTGTGACCCTCCTTGCATTTCTCAAGCAGTTTCAAATAACTCCAAGCCAATAGCAGACTGGTTCATTGAAGAAAGCTTCTCCTACATCAGGGTTTATGGGTGCTCAATTCCCCCTCACGCGCTTCCAAAATTCCTCCTGGATAGACTGGTGTGTAGGGAAGTAGCACACCAAATAGTAAAAGGCGGTATCGGAATATAGCTAAAGGTAGCTCAAAAGAAGTCCTGGCCAATCTTCCTTGTGCACATCGAGAAATTTTCATTTCAAAATTTGGGACATTCCAGTGTGGAAGCAGAAGCACTCGAAGAAGTTAAACTATTAAATATTGAGTACAAAAGGCATGACCCTTATCAACTAGTGAACAAACACTTGATACACTGTAATATGAAAGAATATGAACATGAGGAGTCCCCTCGGGACAACATGTTCAAAGGGACCAAGTCTTATAAAGAAGTGTTAGAATGAGTACAGACATTGTCGTTTGACCTGCAAGCTAGCTGTAAAATCTTTCAGAAGCATAGACAGAGTGGTCTACCCCCAGTACTTCAAGGAGAATAAATCACCCTCCCCCAGGAGAAAGAAAGTGTTCCCCGAGGTTTTGAGCAGGAAGCACAGAAGAAGAGAAATCCCAAAAAAGCCCCATAGGATATGGAAAGGCCTCCACAAAATAAAAAGACCGAAGCTGAGAAAAGGTCAAGGAGACCTCCCAAGTCCGGTAAGATTACTCCTCCTTCATCACCCAGGGTTAATGTCAATACGCCTAAGGCAACAAGAGGGAAAGGATCTACAGAGCTAGGGAGTCCCATAACTTCCTTAACCCTCTTACAGTCCACTTTTGGACTCCCACAGACAGGAGCTCTATTTGTTGATGACCTTACCTCCATTCCCATAGATGAGATTCCTCCTTCTGATTATTTTTTCAGCAGAAAAAGTAAGTTCATCCTAAAACAGGAGATGCATAAGAAGGAGGGGAATATGGTAAAAAAACATAAAGTCTTGATAGATGGACATAATTTGGAGGAAGAGGATTTCTCTACAAAGATAGTAGGTTCCATGGGAGCGATGGCAACAACAAAGTTTTTTTACCGTGGGAAAAATGAGAATGAGGATAAAGAAGAGCGATAAAATCATAGAACAATTAAAAGAGAAGTTAAAAAATGTTGAGGAGAACATTAGAGAAGAAATGAGTAAAAGCTTGGAGCAGACAAGGGTTGCCGAAAGATTAGAGGTTCAATTAATCAAAACAAGCTTGGATGAAATGAGCCAGAAAATACAAGCAAGTCAGCTACAGATTACTCAACAAAAGGAGCATGCAGAACAGTTACAGGGTAGATTAATATTGATGGAAGGTCAAATTATAGATCTAAAAGCTTTCCAGGCCCAGTCACTGGAAGTGCATTAAAAAATAGAAGTTGGACAGCAGAAATTGATTTCCAAGATAGAGATTGTTCAGAATTACTTTCAAGAAGTAGATAATGCCTTTGATAATATTATCCTAAGGGAAAAAGAAGCCAAAGCAGTGAGGATTACTCTCCAAAAGGAAATTATATATTCGACAGGTGAGGAGGTATCCAAAACTATGAAAGTATCAGCCACAGAGAAAATCAAAGGTGACATCATGCTCAAGCTATGGGAAACCAACATAACTGAAAGCAAAAGAATAGTCAAAGAAATCCGAGATGACTATGAAGAAGTTTTTGATCTTTTAGACAAAGGGTCGTTAAATATTGGAAAAGGAAATTGTACAGGACTTCTAGGATAGATCAATATTGAAAGACATCAATTAAATTTTAGGGAAAATTTGAGTGAAATCCAAATGAAAATTTCACAACTAAGAAAAATGGATGTCACCCTAATAGACAAGTTGTTAGTTGAGCCTAACTTAAAGCTGTAGTCAATAAACTTTGCAGATAAAGGAGTTGATGACCGTCTTTCCAAGATTTAGAGAAAGGTTTATCTGTTCGAGGAAACTGACCTTCCAGAACCCCCCAGAAATTTTACACAGTTCCTGGAGAGATGCATTAAATGTATTGAAACAAAAGAAGGAGAGTCATCAACAAAGTAAAAGTATTATTTGGAAGAGCTTTACTTCCAAGAAAATGGAAAAATGGAGAAGATCATGCAAACAGTTTTAGATCTATTTTTTAACAAATAGTTAGTCACTAGGAATTAGGAAATCACCAACCGACTTAGGATTGGTGGTTTTGTATAAATGTAATTTTTCAATACTAAGAAAGGGCTTTTTTCTGGAGGGGATTGTAAAGAGAAAATTTTATTTTTCCAGAATTAATACAATATAGATTGAAGATTCCATATCTTGTCAAGCCTGAGTTATGTGTTTCTCTATCATTTCATCTTTTATTTCATACCTTTATTAAATGTTTTCATGATGTAACTTCTATTGTGGTGATTAAGCATTCAAATTATCTAACCGTTTGCAGTTTTTCCTCTGTATCAGCTGTCAGCAGATACAAGACCTATGAACGTTTTAGAACTTTGAAATTATATACTTCTTTGAAGTTATCGTTCTTCTTTCTTCTATTAGTATAAAATGAGATTCCTCTTAAATTGTTGCCTCATTTTTTGTTATACAACTACATGTTTCCTTTGCTTTCTTCATTCCGTGCACTGTCTCTTTTAAATTTGACTCAGATATTAGAAAAGGCCTTCATTTCTATTATACTATTGATCCATAATTTGGAAGTTTTGTTCTTATTAATTGAAACCAGAAATATGCGACCCTTGAAAAAAACAATTCACTTAAAAAGAGGAAACCCTTTGGTTTCATCATTGTTCCAGTTACCAGACAACCTAATATAGAACCCGATCTATCAGATCATATGAGCATTGCGTTAAACCTATTCAATACCATCTTACAAACAACAAATACATGGGTAGAACTTGAATGTTCATGGGCTGAAATTGAAAGGGTTATTAGCATCCAAGAACAATGGGAATCTAGACAGATACAGTTAAGGAACCAACTGTGATCTTGCTTTCCATTAAACCAGTCTTTATAACTTTGATTATCTCTAACTTTTCGGATGCCTTGACGGTATACTTTAGAGCCTTAAAGTATAAACTCAGGAACAACAGTTCCTTTGCAAATTCCTTATTTTATTTATGAAAGATTGGGGGGCGGCTAGGGCTATGGAAAGGTAGGTAGGGATGGTTTGGAGGATAGATTTTAAGAGGATGATTCTAGCAGGGAGGTTGAGGGAGTGCAAGGTCCAAATGCTGAGACGGTTGGATATGGAGAGGAGGAGAGAGTCCCAAGAGATGTTTCGGTAAGACTATTCTGAGAGAGGGAGGCCCAGGTACTGAGAGGGCAGGGAGAAGACAGGAATATTCAAAAGCTGGGAAATGTGTCATTGGACTGCAACATGGATGTTGAAGAAGAAGAGTTTTGATTTGGCTAGATTAAAGGTTGTGCCTGAAGCTTTACTGAAATCATTGAGGATGCAACTTAGTTGAATATGATTTATGTTAATAAGAAATTAAAAATAAATTTAAATACTTACAACTTGAGTGGGCCTAATGGTTAAGAACAAGTGTCTCCTCCCAAAAATTTACAATTTCAAATATAAAGGGTGGTAGGGCATGTATACCTAGACTTTAGCAGTCAAATCACTATGTGGAGGGGGGTCCCTTGTCCCACAAACATGGGTTTATCATACACCAATTTGTTGTACCAATAAAATCGTTGCACAGATGGGTCCCTTATCCCACAAACAAGGGGGTCTCATACACAAATTTGGTGTAGCAGTCAAATTGCTGCACAGAGAGGGTCCCTTGTCCCATAAACAAGGGGGTATCATACAAAAATTTGTTGTGTGTCTTTGTAGTGACCTCCTCCTCCTCCTCCTCCTCCTCCTCCTTCTCCTCCTTCTCCTCCTTCTCCTTCTCCTTCTCCTTCTCCTCCTTCTTCTCCTCCTTCTTCTTCTTCTTCTTCTTCTTCTTCTTCTTCTTCTTCTTCTTCTTCTTCTTCTTCTTCTTCTTCTTCTTCTTCTTCTTCTTCTTCTTCTTCTTCTTCTTCTTCTTCTTCTTCTTCTTCTTTAACTTCTTCTTCTTCTTCTTCTTCTTCTTCTTCTTCTTCTTCTTCTTAGCTTCCACCACCAAATCCTCTACTTCTCTCTACAATAGAGTTAACATGAACAATGCAACCTTGAATTTCATATCATAACAACACATATTTGTTTATTTAGATCGAAATAAAAATGTGTCTTCTTCTTAGCTTCCACCACCAAATCCTCTACTTCTCTCTACAATAGAGTTAACATGAACAATGCAACCTTGAATTTCATATCATAACAACACATATTTGTTTATTTAGATCGAAATAAAAATGCGAATATAAGTATTGCTTGAAAAATAAACAAATTCATTTCTAAATGATTATAGGATAACAAAAAATTACATACGTTAATAATTAATAAATGGAATTTCCTATCATAATAACACAACTTTATTTATTTAGATCCAAATAAAAATGCGAATATAAGTATTTCTTGAACAAACAACAAATTCATTTCTAAATGATTATAGGATAACAAAAAATTACATATGTTAAATAAAAATGCGAATATAAGTATTTCTTGAAAAAGCAACAAATTCATTTCTAAATGATTATAGGATAACAAAAAATTACATATGTTAATAATTAATAAATGGAAGAGAAGGTGAAAAAGAGGAAGCTCTATAAGAATCTCCTCGTGAGGTTTCCATTTCAAGCAAATACGGCATATGAAGTCCTAACGAAGATATGGTAAGGAAAACATGAGCTAAAATCTTTGATCTTGTCAGGCCCTCTCAATAGAACATGTAGCAACAAAAAGCACGGCTGGAAATTCAATTAAACAAGAGAAGGGGCAATAACATGCCATGATGTTGAACAACATTTTTCCCTTTTTATTATCAATTTAATCTAGAATTTGGCTATCCAGCCTATTGTGTCAATCCACATATAAGGTTTGGTTTTAGATTAATCTAAGAATTTGGCTATCCAAGCTAGTGAGCCTATCACCATAGAAGGTTTGATTTACAAATTCAAAGGTGTTTTGCATGAAAATATCACTTACACATGTAGTTGCGGAATATTGTATTTTTTTCCATATGTAATATAAACATTTTTTCAAGCATAAGGAATTATAAATAGAATATATTCCTAGAGATAGAAATAATGAAGAACAAATGTTGGCTCATTAAATAATTTGATAACTCCTCACATTTTTTTCGAGCATAAGGGATTATAAATAGAATATATTCCTAGAGATAGAAATAATGAAGAACAAATGTTAGCTCATTAAATAATTTGATCGCTCCTCACAAGACTTTTGTGTCATGATTACCTTGAAATTTCCATTACATACCTTGACATCCATTGTTGATAAGGTAGAAGTTGCTTCCTCTCCCAAGCAAGAACTCACAAAACCAAAGCCTCTTCACCTGCCACTCTCTCTACACAAGATGACTCTCACTGAATCCAAATGAAATTTAACAATCAATCAATATACTACACAAAACAAGAAGGAAATATTGTCAAACATAAAAAATTTACACATTAGTGTCATGTCAAACATTTTTTGGTTGAATTGGTTAAATCAAAATACTTTCAATTCAAATTCACCCCATGCTCATGAATTCATATATCCAACAAAACTAACTACCACATTTGAAAATGGTGGTTGTCTCGACAAAATTAATAGGACAAGTATGCAACATATCTCAATGAATGATACCATGTGCGAGAATTGGGGGAGTTGAACATGACAGAATAGATACACCTCCCCTTAGTCATGGTAGTCAAGCGAAAGCTAGATCCCACTTTATTAACAAAGAGGCCAATTACCAAACAACAAAAAACCAATCCATTAGTGTCACATACATTATGTCACACTCTCAAATTTGTTAAACAATTATTGCAAGGATTGTTCATCCATTCCCCATGAAATCTCTGTCAAATCACTCAATTATAATAAATTATTTTTTCTTACAACATTGAAAATATAAAACTCTTAGAAGAAACAAAGAACAAAGTTTAAATGTACCTCCAACAAAAATCTTAAAGGATGACATGTTGCGGACACAAATCTTAGAGGATGAGAGGTTGTGAATAACATTGTAGAGAGAAAGCATGGGTGCTAAGGTGTTTGATCCAATATGTTTTGTTATAGATTGCCTAAGTAGGATTTCAAGTCTACTTGCAAAAGCCATTGTGCCCCTTTAATATGAAACACCCAAAAATAATAATCGACCCTAAAAAAAGATTGGGACATCAAATAAACATGAAAAAATATCAATGAGCCACTGATAATGTCCTTGTGTTTCTATATACACTAGACTTTGAATTAATCCATAAATAAAAAAGAAACTATCAACTAAATATTAAACATTATTTAAACAAAACAAAATAAAAGATAGACTCTCAACTCCTATTTAACTAATAACATATTTTCAAAAAAGTTGATATCCATGGCCAATTTTGACAATACAAACAAATTCTATACATTCACCGCATGAATACACTAATAAACCATTCTAATTCCCTTTGCATGACCGTAATAAATAACCCATAGAAGAAAAACACCCAACAAATACCATCATAGAGTCCAAGCAAAATATCAAAGCAGGGATCGCCGAACTCAATGATAATGCAAATTAGGAATCTTACCTTCAATTCCACAGTCACCCAACTCAAACCTGGATGAAACCCTGCTTACGCGGGTTTACACACTAAACCCTTAGGGTTTTGTGATCACTGGCTTCTGAATACACAGAAAAACGACATAAAAGAAGTCTTCAAGTACGGTAAATTTTGATTACTATAATGTCAAGTTGACAAACACGAGAAGTTTTGGTTTTTATAGAATTCGGGTTCATTCTTTTTCTCATAGACCTGGAGACTCGACAGTTACATGCTATCGGCATTTTACGATTTCTCCAGTTTTAAAATTGGGAGAGTTTGCTACTGCCGAGACAAAATCTCTGTGGCGAGCATAATTTCAGGGAGTTTATGACAAACGTTGACCCTAAAGATGCTCTACTCCAACGAATTACATGAGAATCTGGGTTTTATGATGACATTTTCACGTTTCGATAGTTGCAAATCATTACAAGTGGCTCCTTCGAGCAAGACAAGAATTCCAAAACTACTTCCATAAAAAATGGTGAGGAGAACAGTTTAAGGCAGGTGGAGGAAAGCCTTGAAGTCACTGCCACTTCCATTCCATAAGGAGAAGAAGATAACAAAGGGCTGAGGGAGTCGGGTTTCAACACAAGGATAATAGGAATAGATGTTGTACATGCCTCCTATGGTCATCTGAAAAAATCTACTTACATGGCACAGCAAATGTCCCATCCAAAGATGCTTCTATAAGAGGGAATCTAGAATTTGGCTATCCAACAACATACTGAGTCAAGCCCCACATAAGGTTTGGTTTACAAAATCAAAGGTGTTTTCTATGAAATTATGACTTACATATGTAGTTGGGACAAGTATTTTTTTTTCATATGTAATATAAACTTTTTTTTCGGGGCAAGAAGAATTATAAATAAAGTTATATCTAGTGTTATAAATAATGATGAACAAAAGTCTAGTACTATAAGGTGAGCTATAATAGGAAGTTGAGTTACAACAGGGATGGGATGATATTTCCAAATCTCCATGACGAGAGAAGATTAACGAAGTTGATTGGATAACCTTCAAGAATCATATATAAAATCTAAACAAATGTTTGTGATGAATTGTATGAAATTTCCAATACATACCTTGCTATCCATTGTTGATAAGGTAGAAGTTGCTTCCTCTGCAGAGATAAAACTCAAAACAATACTTTTGACCAACCACTATTTTTGTTGAAGAGAACTCTTGTCGAATCCAAATGAAACTTAACATTCAATTAATATATTACACAAAAGGCCCAAAGTGGTTGGATCCAATGGTGAAAAGTGAGGAGTTTTTCACTGTTGTGAAAGGTTCAATTCAATTGAGGGCCTAACCTAGAGCCATGAGGGCACCTTGAGGTAGTGGCCAAAAGTGTGGTTGTACCTAGAGATATTATATTAAATAATATCGTGACCTGTGCACACATAAGTGGATTAAATCCCACCCCCATGTCCTCCAAATATAAATCCCTCTGGGGGTTAACTCAATTTGCAAGTGTCGTGATATGAAGTTCCATGAGGTTTCAATTTCAACTGCCCCCAACTTATCTTGTGTGTCATGTATGGGGCATCGTGGGCACATCTGGAGGTTATAGTGGTAGCATTTGGATAACACGACCACGTGTAACATGAGTATGTGCCCAACTAGT
The DNA here is from genome assembly GCA_010110895.2 of Picea sitchensis. NCBI lineage: Eukaryota > Viridiplantae > Streptophyta > Pinopsida > Pinales > Pinaceae > Picea > Picea sitchensis. The sequence goes on from SNQJ01S0015387.1 coordinate 53,281, forward strand.
TGTCGATTTCGCCACACACACACACACACACACACACACACATATATATATTACACAAAATAAGGATAAATTCTCGTCAAACACAAAAGCTCAATTATGCATCAATGTCATGTCAAGCATGTTGTGTAGTGGTAAATCAAATCACTTTTAGTTCAAATTCATCCCCATGCTAATGAATTTATGTATCCAACAAAACTAACTACCACATCTAAAATTGGGTGGAAGTCCTTGTAACATTCCCAAATTAAACCAAGGAATATTACAAGTGGAATAAACATAATTTTTTTTTTTTACGATAGCATATCCTCCATCTTACGAGCTATAGAAAAATACACAGAACTAACCATTTGTTGATACCATTATTTAAATGCATCTACAACATGCTAGACTAACATGAATGCAACTAATAAATTAGTCACAACATATAATTCATTCTCATACACAAAGTAAAATAAATAGTAATCAAACTCATAAACTAACTTAGAAAACAAATAAAACCTTATATTTTTAAAATTAGTTCTACAACGAGCTCCTTGGGAGGACCGTTTGACCTAACCATAAGCTTGATGTTCCAGATCTCAATGGAAAGTCACCCCCAAGCTAGGGATAGGAATCAAAAAAAGAGGGTGTCTCTCACTTTCCACTCACAACTCATGTAATCCCACAACCCACTGACATTTTCCTACAACTATACCAAATTTCATTTGAATGTCTTCCTCTCAATCTTCCCAACCCAAGGAATGTACCCCTTCACTTCCCTTAGTCCATTGAGCATTCCATTCATTTATAAAGGTCTCTGTTATCCCCAATTTCAGGGATAACTAAGAAGATGATGTCTCGAGGCCCTTAGGTTGCTGACATGGAGTAATGAGAGACAACTTAACCAATAGTGTCCACTTGCACAGACAGAGACCCACCTCACCACCGCAGTTCCAGATTCATCATGAGGGTATCCACCACACCGATTGGCTTCCGAAAGACATTGGATCTTTCTCCATGAGGTACAATTCAGGTATTATGGTGAGTATCATTTCAATATTTGATGCATTTGAGTTGATTGCATTTTATACTGCTTTTGACTATGTAACGTCTTCTTGGAAATTATGCTCTTTGCCTTGTTTCACTTTGGTGGTTGACATTGCACCCTAATAAGTGGGTCACCCTTGGGGATAGGTTTTCTACTGAGAGGTCCTATTGATGAGCCATCGTGCCATTACCAGCCATATTTTTCAATTTCCACTCTTCATGCCCTCATCTCATTGACTTTTGGGATTTTCAGGTGTACTGACCTAAGAAGGGATTGCACCTCATTTCATTGGAAGAAGGGGTTGAATTCCCAGAGGCTTGTAGATGGAACAGTATAAAAGCCAAATATGAAACTTCTAGATGCTCTCCCAAGGATCATGAGGACAATGAAATGTCTCTCGTAAAAAAATATTGGGACCCCTAAAAAATAAAATGTGTAAAATGCCAACCAAGGTAGAGTATGTGTGGGCATTATTTTTCATGCTTACATAGAATCCCCACACATGACTTAAACTTGGGGAAGCATGATGTGACCAACATAGAGTCAAGGTGGGAACTAATTTTCATTCTTATATAGAAGCCCCACCTTGCATTCAACTTGGAAACATCAAAAAAGAACAAAAGGCAATAAATGGGCTTGTAAAAAGGTTCCATTGAAAATGAAGATGCAACACACCCTCTACAAATGAACCCATAAATGAGATACTATAGTCCCTTGTATGTCATGACCCCCATCCCCAATATTCTTTAGAAAAGTTAACAAAACACAATATGTATATCTAATAAAAATCAAAACACCTAAAATTAGGAAAAAAAAAAACCATTAAA
>SNQJ01S0015387.1:60614-75636 GCA_010110895.2 Picea sitchensis
TAAAAATAAAATAGGAAGATAATTTAAAAATTACTTGTTTATATGTTCAAATTATACACATAAACAATATGGATTTACTTAAAAATGTGAGTTTGATATAGATATTAATAAATAATTTATAAACAATATGGATTTAGTGAATTTGATATAGACATTTAACAATCAAATATTAAGTTTTTAAATTTGATATAGAAATTTAAAAATAAAATAATAAGAACAAAGTAAGAATTTAAGTGATTATTATGTGCCTGAGCAGTGGGCCAGGAGTTGAATCGACTATTTTTCACTTCGGTGTTAAAGATTTAGATTCAAATGCCCTGCTTTTCTGTGCATACATAATCTCTTATTAAAATTGGTTGTGACTTGGGGGGGCATCCATGTGGCCAAGCCGTGGGAATGCCCACGACTTGGCCACATGGCTAGACCCCTACTACCAAGTCATAGTTATTTCAAACGTTTTGTATTTTATAAAAATTTCAAATCTTTAGGAATTCAATTTATAAATCCATTTTTATGCATGTAATATTAGAGTATGATAAGTTATAAATATTATTTTATAGATTGTTGATTCTAGAATTCCTTGTTGTAGTAACCACTTTATCTTGCCTCAATTATTTGTCCACTTTGATTAATGCATATTTCAATTTCTTCGTATTGTCATGAGTCTTGGTCACATCTCTATGTAAGACATGAGTGACATACTTGCGTAGATTTTGTTTTTCCTTGAAATTCATTTGATCAACATTTAATGTAATATGGTTGGCTTTGTAGTCAACAATTGACTGAATTTCACGTTTTTAAGTCTCTAGAATAACCAAATTCAACACTCACTTTTGATATGGATCCTCTTCAAAACCATAGACTCTTATCATAGTAAAATGCTCAAAAGGGAACCAGTCTCCCACTCTGGTGTTGTTTTTCAATTGTAGTGACCCTTTGACTAAAGGAATAATTATAACGAATACTTCATTGTGGACAATAAAGTCTAATATAGACATAAAAGAGTTTACATACTGCAAAAAACCTTCATTCGTGACATGTTCTCTTACCATAGGCAACCACTCAATGGTTGGGAGAGCAACATGCTCACTGTACATTCACCATCCTAGACTTAAAATAACCCAGATGTGAGTAGTTTTGATGGATTAACATATGGGTCAAGTGAGACTGGTACTTGAATGACCTGATACCCCTAAAATGTAAAAAATTTTGGTGCATGCTATTTTCCAAGAACTTGAAGAAGTCAAACTTTATGAATGTTTGATTCTCGGGGTGTGACAAGGCTACTAGGAAACCCAAAATAGATGCTATCCATTATAAAACTATTATAAATAGAAAAAAACTTTAAAACATAGGCAGTATATTGACTGAAGTCATTCCCTCAACCTCCAGAACAGATACACCAAAATATATAAAAGTCACTTTGCAGTGATAGAAAATTTGATAAAAGACGGACCAATATTTCATCTCAAAGCCTCATTTACAAAGTTAGAAGAAAGAACAGTTTTAAATACATTTCACAGTTTACATTTTATAGTTTAAAGTTTGTTTTCAATTTTAATATCCGTGCATATGTATAATATATTTACATATGTTTTAATATCTATGCATATGTTATAATTCAGATAATATATGTTTTCAATTTTAATATCAGTGCATATGTTATAACATTGTAATATATTATAACATATTACTATAACATATTACAATGTAATATGTTATAGTAATATATGTTATGACATATTACATTGTAATATGTTATGGAAAATCTGCATTAATATAGCACTCAACAAATAGAAAACAAACAATGAAACATAGGTAGTATATTCATTGTAGTCATTCCCTCAATCTCCAAAATAGATACATCGAAATATGTAACAGTCACTTTTTTTTTTTGTATGTGAGTGTAAGAAGTTGTATTACTGCAAAATAGATTATGATACAAAAAAGGGGGGCCTCCTGGCCTGCCTAGTAGGAAACCAGACCAGGGGTTCCTGAGTTGTGCTTACTGATATATACGAGGGGTGGGACTGCTCTGCCACCAGGGAAAACCAGGCCAATCCCACCATACCTAGTTTGAAAAGGAAAAGGAAAATGGACATAAAAAATAGACGTGGAGACAATGCACTAGGCCTGAGAGGATAGTGGCTGAACTTACCATTCGACTAACCATTCGCTCATCTAGGACAATGATGTGTTTCTTCCCATTATCCACCCAGCTCTTGTTATCCTCCTTCTAGGAGATCGTGCGAGTCTTCCTGATGTGGTTTCTTCACCGTGTCCATTGGCTGGTGTGATGTCCATGTGATGGACATAGCATAGATAAAGGTGAAATTTAGCACCCAACCGCTCCATATTGGATTTCTGAACCTTTTCGACCTTAACTAACAGTTTGGTAATAGTTTCCAGACTGCTGAGGTGATTCAGGATTTCTTCCAGCATTTTCTTGTGATCCATGTTATCCCACTGTCTGGCTTCTTCCATTTCTGAACTCACTTTTCTGATCATCATCTTAGTTAGCCATTCCATCTCCACTATTTTATGGTAGAGGGTTTCCTTGGGCTGCATGGTCCCTGGATCAGTTACCCAATCTGCTTCCTGTACTAGTGCATCCCAATATTTTCCTTTGCATTTTTCTTTGATTTCCTTTTCCCAACGGATGATCGCCACTTTTCCTTTCGACACAACCAAAGTTTGGAAGGTTCCCTCCACATATTTTTCCACCTGCTCCATTCTTAAAACCTATTCTGGCCTATTCAAAACTTTCTTTCCAAGAGGATTCCTCTTCCTATGTGTTCGCTTCATTCTCACCATCTCGGTTGGTCTGTCACAACTCCTTTGATGGTTACTCATCTTGTACCTGACTTCACAGGGATTCTTCCTTTCCCTACCTTTTTATTTGTGATAGCCCCTATAGTTGCGCTCCTTCTATTTGCAATTATTCCTATTGTCTTTCCACTTATTGATCTTCTCCTGCCGTGATCTTGACCTTCCTATCATGGCTTGTTGCAAGGGTCTTGCTGTCGTACTGTCGTCGGTTGTTTATGATGATCCTGCATGGTCATTGGTGACCAAGTTTCTGGAAATCATATCCTTCATGGGTCCTACGTGCCTGTCACTAGGACTCGCACTACCCTTCTCGATGTGACCTTCCTTACTTAACCTGCCTTCACGGTATTTTTTTTCTAGGTGGTGATAGTCTGTTTTGATTTGTCCATTTAGGAGGTTGATCTAGTTAATGTCTAGTCCTGAACCTTCCTTGCCAACCCCCTCAATGGCTATTATGTCTGCTAGGCCATTCGCTGACCTACAGACATAGCACAACTCCACTGTGTTCATATTTTTCACATGCTCCTGGAGTTTCTGTAGGGAGATTGCTAGGCGCCAGTGTCTCTGAACCTTTCCCACTATGGTACCATTCTGGAGTCTCTTTGGTGTTTTGATCACCAGGATGGAGTCGCCTTCCACGATAATGTTTGTCATCCTTTTTCCCCTTAGGATTTCAAGGCCAAGTTCCAAGGCTCCAAATTCCGTTGCATTGTTGGTTGACTTTCCCATACTCCCTTCATACATCTCGATGATTTTGCCACCTCTATCTATGATCACCCCTCCCATCCCTACCACTCTTGAGTTTCCTTTTTCTGCCCTATCAAAATTTAATTTGAGGAACCCTAACAGAGGGGAGGTCCAGTTGTGGTCTCCTAGTTGGAGTTGTGGTTCCCACTCTACCATTGTGCTTTTGCGCCCATATTTTAGGTGAAAATTCTCTAGGATGCGGGAGTCCTAATCTGTGAGTTGTGCTTTTTCCTTCTTGCAGTTGCAACTCTGCACCGTTTCTCGTATTTGTGAAATAATTTCATCCTTGAGATTTCCTTTCAGTAGTCCTTCATTCCTGAAGATGTGTCGATTCCTCTCCTTCCATATTGCCTAGATGATCATGCATGGTGTTAGATTCCAGAAAAGGCTCACCATTTCACTTTCATTGTAACTCTCATTCCAATTGTTGATGGTTGCGCTGATGTTGCCCCAGATTCTATTGGAATGTCGATAGATGCCTGCCGCCCAATCCCATAGCTCTGTTGTGTAACTGCACCCATTGAGAAGGTGATTGGTTGTTTCCTCATTATCTTGATAGAGGTGGCAATTAGAAGGGCCTATATAACCCATTTTCCTGATGTTTTCCCAGGTTAGAATTCGGTTGTGGAGAACTAACCATTCAAAGTTTTTGATTTTTGGCCATTGGGGGTTGCTCTAGATATTTCCCCACTGTTGCACCGGGTCCTCTTGATCGTGGTTTGCTATATAATACCTATCTTATTTTAAGTTGAATTCCCTACCATTTTCCCTACCCCACCTTAATTGGTCCTCGTCCTCTCAGACTACAATTTTCCTTTTCCCTAGTTCCTCTTCCACCTCTTTTGCTAGAATTGCGATATGGTCTCTATTTTGTGGATTGATTTTGTCCCAGGTCCTCCATCCGTTGCTATAATTTCTTGGTTTCCAGTAGTGATGGATTTTTTTTTTCTTGTGTTGTCATTTCCTATTAGAGCTCCTCCCTATCTGGATTTTCCATTATGGGTTCCTATTGCCACGCATCCTCCCAGAATATGGTAGTTTGACCATTTCTGACTTCCGAAAAGTTGTGTTTATGAATCCAGTTCTTGTTGCGTCAGGAGAGATTACAGATGGTTTATCCCTCCCTTGTGACCATGATTCAAATTCAGTCTTGATCATTAATGTTTGGGGCATACATGGCCTTCCAAATATTTTCCCATGGTACTGATTTGTCCTTGACCCATCTCCACCAAAGTTTTTCCCCGTAGGCTTCGTTGGTTGCTTGTGGGTCCTGTAACCCCAGGGCACCTTTGAATTTTCTTCTACAAACCTTTTCCCAGGCTACCAAGGGATATTTTTTTTTTTTTTCAACACCTCTCCATAGGAAATATATCTGAATGGCTCTTATCTTTTGTAGTATTCCTTTGGGCGCAGGTAACAATGACATCGTATACGTCAGAATTTCTTGTAGAACTTATTTGGTGAGGATAAGCCTCCCTACCAAGTTGAGAGCTCTGTAAGTCCAATTTTTTACCCTCTCCTGCAGTTTGTTGATCACTCCTTCCAACATTTCCATTTTACAAGATCTCTTAGTGAGAGGAATTCCCAAGTATTTCATTGGGAGCGTTTTGCGTTCAAACCCCAAAATGTTGGCTAGGTTTCTTTAAGTTATGGGATTAGTGTTGAAGAAATAGATCATGGATTTGGAGTGGTTGATCTCCACCCCCGAGGCTTCCCCAAAGTATTCTAAGTTTCTTTTATAGATTTTTTATTTCTTGACCGTGGGTGTGCCATGGAGTAGGGTGTTATCAACGAACTGTTGGTGTGTTGAGGTTGGACAATATTCAAAAGGTTTGATTCCTTTTAGTTCCCCTGTTGTAGTTGTTCTTTTGATGGCTCTGTTGAGCCCTTCCATCATCAAAATTGATAGGAAGGGGGACAACGGGTCTCCTTGTCTGATGCCTCTTGAAGGCCAGAAGGGTTTTGTTGGGGCTACTTTAATTAGGAGCGAGTAGCTTGTCGTTGAGACTAGATTGAAAATCCATTTGATCTAGTGTTGTTCAAACCCAAAGGATTCCAGCATTTTGGCCATATAGTGCTAGCTAATCTTATCATAAGCCTTCGCCAAGTCAAGTTGGATTATCATCCCCCCTCTCCTTTGGATTTTTAGCATGTGTATAAGCTCATGGGCATGGATGATGTTGTCCAGTATTTGTCTTCCTTCTATGAAACCTGCCTGCTCCTATGAAATCAAAGTGGGTAGGAGCGGTTTCATTCCATTGGCTATGACTTTGGAAGTTATCTTGTAAACTACATTGAATAAAGCTATCGTCCTATAGCGATTTGGGATCCTTGCTTCATTTTCTCTTAGGATTAGAGTGATCATTGTGGCATTTAATGCTTTCAAGATGGAGGTTGAACGTCTGGAGTATTCCACCACTCTATAAATGTCATGTTTAACCACTTCCCAGTAGGCTTTGAAAAATGCCACTATGAAGCCATCTGGGCCTGGGGCCTTTCCATTGGGCATCTCCTGGACCACTTGGTCAATTTCCTCCTTTGTTATGGGTTTGTTTAGATTGATATTTTGTTCCTCTGTGACCAACCTAGGGATGTGTTGAGTTATCCTTTGTATGGATTTAGTTCAGTCTTGGTTGGGTTCCTGAGCTATCCCCTGGAAGTGATTGACTAGTGTATTTTCAATTTCCTTGTGGGATTCTCTTTCAATCCCATCTTGATCCCTAATTTTTAGGATTTAGTTGTGGGTTCTTCTTGTAATGGTGGTCCGATGAAAAAAATTGGTATTCTTCTCCCCTTCCTTAGCCACCTTATTCTAGACTTTTGGCACCATAGAGTTTCTTCCTACTAACATCTTGCTTCCCATTCCTGGGTCATTTGGATCTCTTCTCTTTTCCAATCCTCTGTATAACCCTCATCTATTCATAGTTCCTAGAGTATCCTCATTCTATCATTGATATTTTTTTTTCTCGGTTTATGTTCCCAAATATTTCCATGTTCCACTTCTTGAGTTTATGTTTGATGTTCTTGAGTCTCTTATAAAGTTTGAACATCCTTGTCCCTTGATCCGGTAATTCCTCCTGCCACCATTGGTTGATGTTCTCCTTGAAGGTGGGATGTTCAATCCAAAATTTATCAAATCTAAAAGGCCTGTTCTTCATAGTGGTTTGGAAGTTTGCTTCCAATTGGATTGGATAATGGTCTAAACCCCCCCGTGGAAGGATGTTGAAATCTAAAGTTAGTCCCTGCAAAATGATGGATTCTGACACTAAGAATATATCTATCCTTGTAGCTACTTGGTAGTGATTACTTCATTTTTTATTCCAGGTGGAATGGTCATTGTTGGTTATGATGTCTACCATCTCCATTATATCAATTAAAGCTGAGAAATCCTCTGCATCTCTATTCAGTCTCCTCGTGCCTCCGTTTTTCTCTGCAAGTGTCGTGATTATGTTGAAGTGCCCTGCCAAGATCTAGTGGATGTTGCAGGATCTTCCCTTTAGATTTTCTTGGTATGTGAGCATTCTCATTTTTTCCTCGAGCCTCTGGTGTCCATACACATTAGTGCATAGAATACCCTTGGTGTTACCTATAATTTGCATGCTAACTGATAGTGTGTGTCTCGTCGCTTTGGCTGCTAGTAGGTTCAATGATTGTGGGTTCCATAAGGTGAGTATACCTCCTACCATTTATTGGCCTTTGACAACCAACATATTGTACTTGATCCATTATTTTTTACTGATTTTTTCTTGATGCAGGAGCATCACAAGCAATTGCCAGTGGAGGATAGTTGGATACGCACCAGCACACATTTTGAAGATATTTGGAATTTCAAAAGGATGGCACATTAATGTAATATCTGGAGAGACATAAGTTCTCTTAAATGTTTGGGGGATTTTAACGCAGATCTTGAGCATTTCTCTCATCTGTCGATTGTAGACAATTAATGTAATCAATGTAAAGTAGTTGTAGAGCTTTTAATATGATAACATAACTTAGAGATGTAGGAGGGAAAACTAAAGAAAACATCCCTCGTATATTTAATGTATCATTATTCTCATTCGTAAGAACATAGACTGTAGAAGTTGTATAAGCAGATAGCTGTTTCTATAGAACCCATGTACAAAAGCACTTGAGTTAATATAAGAATGCTTTGACTCAATTTCATGGTGTTGTTATGGATATTGTTTGCATCTATTGAATGGTATGTTTATAGTTTTCTTAGATGATCTATTATGAATTTGTTTCAATGCTTTATGTGTATGATTTCATGTTGAATGTATGAAGTCTGTGAGAGGAAGAGTATGAGTTTCAATTGTTTCTCTTCCTGACAATTCCTACAAAGAGTGTAGTGAAGGTCCACAAGGAGTGCATTGACAAGATTCTGAGTTTTACCTCAGAAAATATCAGAAGAGATAGATTTGTTCTTCTACCATCAGAAGTGCAAGTATAGCACAGAGTCATGCAAGGTGTGTGTAGGCCAGGTTGAAGTCTTAGACTTTTTTTCAACCAAGTGAGTGGTTGAAAAACTATTGTCACAAGGAGTGCGTGCAAGAATCTCTTAGAATCTTTCAGTTTGCAGAAAGATTCAAACTCAGGAAGGATAAAGACTTGGAAAGTTCAAAGGAAGGATGAGGTTCAAAGGCACCTTGCAGAAACCAAGCTCAGGAGGAAAGGGAACCAAGTTATTGGCCATGAGTCTTTGAGAGCTTGAATGGACGGTTGGGTTTCTCAGAGGGAGAAGCATAGATACCTTTGGACCATTGGATCCATTGGATCAGTGGGAAGGTTAAGACTGAGTGTCTTTCAACACTTGCAATATTAGGAGGACTAACATCCATTAGATCTGGAGGAACAAGTGTCGTTTATTGTGCACTCTGAAATATCGACATTTCAAGAGTTGGGAGAGTGGAGGAACTTTCTACTTAGGAATCCCTGATACACGAAAAATTGACACAATCTAGACCATCAGATCTTAGGAGGTTCAAGATCATTGATCTATGGAGAGGAATTCGTGAGTTTGGACTTTGGGAAAAGGAGAAGAGTTCCATCGTGAACTCATAAGTCACGAAATCCCAACGCGCTCGGAGGAGAGGCCCTAGGATTTGGCTGGAGGTCATATGGTGAAATCATAAGGGAGGAGATAAGGACCGTTAGCCCATTTCAAGGTTTCGGGAATCGAAGGAGTCGGGGTGAATCACAACAGGAATCCCGAAATTGTGAAAATTGAAGAGCCATTTGGGCTAAGTCGGTTGTCACACCAATGGTCACGTGGAGTAGGGGTTCACACCTAGTGCTTGTTCATATAGGCGTAACTTCTATAAGGACCTGTGGTTTTATATGCATTGAAGGTTCTAGTGGGAACTAGAGAGACATTTCAGCTTAGTGAAATAGGAAGATCCAAAGACTGAGAGGTCAAGTAGACTCTGTTGAGGTAGGGGTGTTGCGTCAGGTGGTTTTGGAGCTTACAATCATTTTTTTCTGTAGGCGAGAGAGGAAACAAGGCAAGTTGTAAATTGAATTATGCATGGACAGATTGAAACAATGCCGCCAAGGTGACGTCAAGAGAGACCCATGCCCGATCCAGTCGTGGAAAGGGAAATGAGATAACTTCATGCTCGATTGGATGTTATGGAGGCAACATAGAGGTGAACACCTGATACTGGAGATAGCAGTGAGGATGAAAGCGAAAATGAAGCTAGGGTTGAAGAATAATTTGTAGCCGAAGATGTTGCAGAGGAACGCCTATTCAAAGTTGTTGCAAGAATAGGGGCTAGACCAAAAATGGACATCCTGATGTATGAAGGCAACTTAGACATTTAGGAGCCACTAGATTGGTTTAGAGCTCTAGATAAATAATTTGAATATGAGGATATCGAAGAAGATAAAAAAGTAAAGTACGTTGTCACTAGACTGAAAGTGCATGCAACACTGTGGTGGAATGAACTGTAGGCTAACAGGCATTGCAAAGGGAAACAAAGAATCAAAAGATGGAACAAGATGATAGCAAAGATGAAATCCAAATTCATACCCAGAGATTACCATATTAATATGTTCTGAAGAATGTAGAATTTGATACCGAAAGGGATGAAAGTGAAGGAATACACTGAGGAATTTTACAAACTCAACATTAGAGCTAGTCATCGCGAGAGTGATGATGAAAAGGTTGCCAGGTACATGAATGGCATGAGATATGAGATTTAATATGAGATGAAAATGGTGACAATCAGAAATGTGGAAGATGCTTATCAGATCGCTTCAAAGGCAAAAGTAAAATTTTCCCGAAAGCAAGGTCAAAGGGGTAGAAGTAGAAGTCCAAGAAAAAGCAAAGCAATTTCCCACGACAGACTACAAAATCCCAAGGATGAATAAAAGAAACCTCGTAACCACTAGAAAAGGGAGGAAGCTCACAAGGAGGAAATTATGCTGATAGGAACACTTTTCCTCGAGCGAGAGGAAGAGGAAGAGGCATAGAAGGTGAAATAATGTGTTTTGTCTGTGCAAATATCAGACACAAATATTTTGAATGTCTCAATATAAAAAGAGATGGAGGAGGCAAAGCTCACATTTTAGAAGCGCAAAGATGAAATGTCGAGCCAGAATATGTAGAATCCAAAGAAAGAGATGGAGAATCCTGTCCAAAGGAACAATATGTTCAGAATTGCTTGCAATACAAAGGATAGGGTATGCAAGGTGATTGTTGACAGTGGAAGCATGCATAATATAGTATCCACAGAAATGGTGGAGAAGCTAGAATTGGAAACAGTTGCACATACAAGCCCATACAAAGTTTTGTGATTACAAAAAGGACATCAGGTAACTATCACTAAATAATGTTTAGTTGAATTTAAGATAGGGGGATACAGAGATGAGATCTTATGTGATTTTATTCCCATGGATGTCTATAATATTTTTTTTGGGAGGCCTTGGAAATATGACAAGAATGTTATTCATGACAAAAGAAAGAACACATACACCTTGGAAAAGAATGGTAGGATGCATATGTTGCTCCCAATTGAAGATAAGAAGGTGAAAGAAGAAACAAGCAATACTATACTTCTCATGAGTGGGAAGGAACTTCTAGATGAATTTAAGAAGGATGAAGAAATGCAATTTGTTGTTGTGAGAAAACCTAGAGTCATCTTGACCATTACCTCAATAGATGATATACCTGAGGAGATTCAAGAACTGCTGGAGAATTTCCTTGATATAGTGGTGGATGATTTACCTTGTTCATTGCCGCCCATTAGAAGTATAATCCATAATGTTGAACTTACACCAGGAGCGATTTTACCAAAAAAAGAAGCGTACAGATTGACGCTGCAACAAAATGAAGAGGTCAAGAAACAAGTAAAAGATTTGATGGACAAAGGGTTGATCAGAGAAAGATTGACTCCATGTGTTGTGCCAACAGTGTTAAGTTTGAAGAAGGATGGTGGATGGAGGATGTGTACAAACTCGAGGGTTATAAACAAAATCACCATCAGGTATATATTTCCTTTACCCAAGATGGATGACTTGATGGATTTCTTGAGTGGAACAAAGATATTTTCAAAAATTGATTTGAAGAGAGGATGTCATCATATTAGAGTGAGGGAAGGTGATGAATGGAAGACAACATTCAAGAAAAATGAAGGGCTCTATGAATGGATTGTCATGTCATTTGGTTTGACGAATGTGCCAAGTACTTTCATGATATTTATGAACAAAGTATTGAAAGATTTCATTGGGAAGTTTGTAATTGTGTATCTTGATGATATACTGATCTTCAATAAGAATAAGGAAGAACATTTGAGACATTTAACTCTATTGATGAGGATGTTATAGCAAGAGAAGTTGCTAATAAATATGAAGAAGTCATCTTTCATGAAGAAGAAACCCATTTATTTGGGGTTCGTGATCTCTTCGAATGAGTTGAAGATGGATCCTCAAAAGGTAAAATCAATCAAAGAATGGTCATCACCAAGGAATATCTTTGAAGTTAGAAGCTTCCTTGGACTAGCCAATTTTTACAGGAAGTTCATCAAGAATTTTAGTGGAATTTGTGCATCAATGATGGACACAGTCAAGAAAAGACATAAATATTTTCATTGGACAGAGGAATCAGAGAAAAGTTTCAAGTTGTTAAAGGAGAAGATAATTGGACAGGCAGTTCTAGTTCTACTAGATTTTAGTAAGACATTTCAAGTGAGATGTGACACAAGTTGATTTGCGATTAGAGAAGTCTTGAGTCAAGACAATAGGCCAGTTGCATACTTTAGTGAGAAGATGAATGATACCAAAATGAATTATTCCATGTATGGTAAAGAGTTTTATGCAATCATACAAGCATTGAATAAATGGAGGCACTACCTAGTTCCAAAAGAGTTTGTTTTGTATAGCGACAACCAGGCCTTACATTTTGTGACCAAATAGGAAAAACTGAACCAGAAACATGCAAAATGGGTTGAATTTATGCAAAAATTTACTTTTGTTACAAAGCACAATTCTATAAATGTTAACAAGGTTGTTGATGCATTGAGCAAGAAATGTTTGATTATATAAGAGTTTTGTGTGAAGACCTTAGGTTTTGATAGCCTTAAGGACATGTACATAAATGATTTAGATTTCAAGGATGCTTATGAAGCATGTGAGAATCCTGTTATGAGAGACATAAGCCATTGGATTGAATATTTAATCCAGGATGGATCTCTATTCAAAGGAAACCAATTGTGTATCCCGAAGATTTATGTGAGAGAAAACCTTTTGAAGGAAAATAATAGTGGGGGATTGGTTGGACACTTTGCCCATGAAAAGAAATTTGTGCAACTGAATAGTTTGTATTATTGTCTAGGATTGAGGATAGATGTCAAGAAATTTGTCAATAGATGTAGAATTTTCCAGCACGCAAAGGGGAAAAGATAGAACACAGGATGATATCAACCATTGCCAGTACCAGAGAGGTTGTGGGACATGGTAAGCATGGATTTTGTGTTAGGAATGCCAAGGACATAGAGAGTTTGGGATTCCATATTCATGGTAGTCGACGGATTCTCAAAAATGGAAGATTTTATTCCATGTCAGAAAACCAGTGATGCAACACACATTGCAAACCTGTTTTTCAAAGAAGTTGTTCGACTTCATGGTTTACCCAAGAGTATTGTTTCAGACAGAGACACCAAATTTGTTGGTCATTTATGGAGGACAATATGGAAAAAGTTAGGGATGATTTTATCTTTTATCTCAGCCTATCACCCTCATACGGATGGACAGACCGAGGTAGTAAATAGAAGTTTGGGAGACTTATTGAGGAGTTTGGTAGCTGAACATCATAGTCAATGGGTTCAGATTATGTCGCAAGTGGAATTTTCATATAATGACTCACCTAATAGGAGCACATGACAGAGCCTATTTTGTATAATGTATGTAATGCATCCAAAAGGAGTATTTGAGTTGAGAGACTTAGAGAAAAAAGAGTTTAGGTTTGTTGGACTGGAATATTTTGCAGCAGAGATGTAGGAGCTCCATAGTAAGTTTAAAGAGTGGTTGCAGAGTTCCAACTAGGAATATAAGCATAGAGTAGATCAACATAGAAGATAGCTTCAGTTTGAAGTGGGAGATCTAGTCTTAACACATCTAAGAGAAGAAAGGTTCCCAAGGGGAACATATGACAAGATGAAGATGAAAAAGATAGGGTCGTGTACGATTATGAGAAAAATTGAGGCAAATGCTTATGAGATATAACTGTAATATCATGTGGGCATATCCCCCATATTCAACATAGAAGATATGTATCCTTACAGAGAACATGAATCAGATGGGGAAGAGAATCAATAGGAAGCTCAGTGGGTCAAACAGATGCCTGTAACTGAAAATCCACAGATGGAAAAGATAATTGATCAAAGAGTTGGTAAGAAGACCCAGAGGAAGACATATTTTGAATATTTGATAAAGTGGAAGGGACACCCAATTGAATATTCTAGTTGGGAAAGTGAATCAAATATCAAAAAACATGGATAGACGGTGCAGGATCTCATGGACAGGAGTCCATGAATTTTTTCAGCCAGAGGAGTATGATGGAGCAGCATCGCAAGCAAGAGCAAGCAGAGGACAACTATATATGCACCATCACACATTTTGAAGATATTTTGAATTTCAAAAGGATGGCACATTTATGTAATATTTGGAGAGACATAAATTCTCTTAATTTTTTGGGGAATTGTAATGCAAATCTTGAGCATTGCTCTCATATGTCGGTTGTAGACAATTAATGTAATCAATGTAAAGTAGTTGTAGAGATTTTAATTCAATAAGATAGCTTAGAGATGTAGGATGAAAAAATCAAGAAAATCTCCCTCATATATGTAATGTATCATTATTTTCATTCGTAAGAAGAGAAGCAAAAAGAGAATAGGAGGGAATAGGATAACATAGACTGGGGAAATTGTATAAGAATATAGTTGTTGTTATAGAACCCATGTACATAAGAACTTGAGATAATATAAGAATGCTTTGACTCAATTTCATGTTGTTGTTATGGATATTGTTTGCATCTATTGAATGGTATGTTTACAGTTTTCTTTTATTATCTGTTATGCATTTGTCTCAATGCTTTATGTGTATGATTTCATGTTTAATGTATGAAGTCTGTGAGAGGGAGAGTATGAGTTTCAATTGTTTCTCTTCCTGAGAATTCCTACAAAGAGTGCAGTGAAGGTACGCAAGGAGTGTGTTGACGAGATTCTGTGTTTTACCTCAGAAAATCTTAGGAGAGATATATTTGTTCTTATACCATCAGAAGTGCAAGTATAGCACAGAGTCATGCAAGGTGTGCACAGGCCAGGTTGAAGTCTTAGAATTTTTTTCAACTAGGTAAGTGGTTGAAGAGATGTTGTCACAAGGAGTGTGCAAAGTTGGAAGATTTTAGATAATCAAAGTTTATCATGAAGGCTGCAAGGAGTGCATGAAAGAATCCCTTAGAATCTTTCAGTTTGCAGCAATATTCAAGCTCAGGAAGGATAGAGACTTGAAAAGTTCAAAAGAAGGATGAGGGTCGAAATGAGCTTGCAAAAACCAAGCTCATGAGGAAAGGGCACCAAGTTATTTGTCCACGAGTCTTTGAGAAATTGAACGGATGATTGAGTTTCTCAGAGGGAGAAGTGTAGATATCCATTTATTGTTGGATCCAGTGGATCAACTGGGGAGTTAAGACTGAGTTTCTTTCAACACTCGCAAGATCGGGAGGATTAACAGTCATTATATCTGGAGGAATGATAGTCGTTGATTGGGCACTCTGAAATATCGACATTTCGGGAGTCAGAAGAGTGGAGGAATGTTAAAAACCAAACATCAATATAGCATAGAAAAACCTCAGGAAAAGTACTTAATGCCTTGAAAAAGAGATAATTTCAGATAATAAGCCTCTTCAAGGGGGCAACCTCCTTTTACCCCACTTAAATGTTCAAGTACA
>SNQJ01S0015387.1:91867-132397 GCA_010110895.2 Picea sitchensis
TTGAACATTTAAGTGGGGTAAAAGGAGGTTGCCCCCTCGAAGAGGCTTATTATCTGAAATTATCTCTTTTTCAAGGCGTTGAGTACTTTTTCTAAGGTTTTTCTATGCTATATTGATATTTGGTTCTTAACACTTATTGGGTAAGTCAAGGCGTGTTTCCAAAGAAGACCCTCTATAAGTCATGTAAAAGAGTATGAGGTGGATGGGGGTGTAGCTTTCGGGAATGAGGCTTCTTGACATGCAAGGGTTCATATTGTCTCATTTATAGGTCCCTTTGTAGAGGGTGTGTTGCATCCTAATTTGCAATGCAACATTTTCCCATGCCCTTTATTTTCCATCAATTTATTATGGTCCAAAACATTGAATTCTTTGTGTAATGGAAAGTTAGCATCACTTCAATTCCACTTGAAGCTAAGAATACACAAAGTGTCATGTGAAGTGAAAGTTAAATACACTGCAAGGTGCATTCCCTCAACAAGGAGGACATTTATTTAATTATGTGTTTTTCTTTTTACATCTCCTTGAATTTTTGGAGAAGCATTTGGTTTCTGTCAAGATCTTAGGGTGAGAATATAGAGGGTAATGTATGGATTTTATCTTTTTCTAGATACAAAACCCTCGGTCCTGTAGCCCCTTCTTCCCATGAAATGAGGTACAATCCCTTCTTGGGTCAATAAGTCCGTAAACCTAAAGGATGAGGAAAT
The DNA here is from genome assembly GCA_010110895.2 of Picea sitchensis. Classification (NCBI taxonomy): domain Eukaryota; kingdom Viridiplantae; phylum Streptophyta; class Pinopsida; order Pinales; family Pinaceae; genus Picea; species Picea sitchensis. The sequence goes on from SNQJ01S0015387.1 coordinate 92,572, forward strand.
GAAAATGATGAACTGTACAAGGTGGTAAGTATGGATGGGAATGGTATGATGAACTTTCAATGAGAACCCCTAGTAGCATCCCTTTTCCTGAATGTGAGCCACTTACTAGGAAAACATGCCAACTACCAAGGTGAAATGAGGAAAAAGGCATAATTTCCAAGCAAAAATTTTCAAAATCAAGAAAGGACTTTTTGCAACAAGTTAAAATTCCTCAATTATTAAAATGACACTTACCATGAGACCGTACTTGATACCTCATGAAAAAATACTTATTTGCCTCTGTGAACCAAGATCCTGTGGTGGAAATTTATGTTATCGATTAATGGTGATGTGTGGTAAGAGGAGGGGCTTTGTCTTCTAGTCTTTCTCTTGACAATCCATGTATTCAAATTGAAATCCTCAAGACATCATCTCCTTAGTTTACCCTAGAAATGGGGGGTAACAAAAACAACCTTACATTTAGCTCTTTTTTCGTGGTTTTCTACCCATATATGTTTAGGTACAATGATGCTTTGATTTCAAGGTTTAGGGAATCCCTTCTGTTAGCACTCTGTAATTTGCCTAAGGCTGCTGAGGCAAACACAGAGGTAACCTCGAACCGCTTCGAGTCTTGGATCTAGCCCTCCAATACTCAGAGAGGGATCTCTCTATTAGATTTAACTTTGTTTGTAGTGGATTTTAGGCTAGTTATAAAAGCAAGGAAAATATAGAATTTTTGATTTTGAGATGGTCAGTTTGGGACAGCAAGGAGAGCCATTGGGCAAATGGGGTCTGCGTTTTAAACAAGGTGATTAAATTCTCAGATATGGACACAACTCTTTCACAAGGCAAGGTAGCAGCAATATCGGATCGAATCAAGTGTTGATGGCGTTGGTTTGAGGAAGGAATAGGTGAGGAAAAAGACAGACAAAGGAGCACTTAAGAATCCCTAAGCTAGCCTTTTCGAAGATCAACATAAAGGTTATCAGAAGCTGAGAGGCAGAGTATCTGATAATAAATTCTGCCCCTACTACTCTCCTTCTGATAATAAGAACAGAAAACAAATTGATAAAGAAGACCGGAAAACATTTAACAGGGAGAAACTCCACCAATATCACTGCACAAAAATCCTATAAGAGAAATATGTCTAATTACTGATCCATCATTAAAATTACAGAGAAATATTCTCTGGCTAAAACACAGTCCTCATCCAGCAAAGAAAATGAAAATCCACTGTCCAGCAAATAAAATTACACTCTCCTCATGGTCCAGCCAAAAAGAAAGGCAGTTTATAGCTGACAACACATTTACACAGGTTTACAACCTTCTCACACAGGCCTGGCCAGCGAGAAAAATTGCTTCACTGTCAGAACCCTCACCTACTATGCCCAGTCGAACCCTCATTAAGTTTTTTACAACACTATATATAACAAAAAATCCCCCAGCCTTCAAAGATTCGGGCTCATGACTCTGCACTCTAAGAATAGTAAACAGTTACACAGATTGACACCTGTGGACTGTTTCAAAAACAAATTCGACAGCAAATCAAAGGAAAACTAAATTTAGAACTCTTGCTTTGACATCTGGAGTTGGTTAATGTTTTGCTGGCGAATGGAAGTTAACAACATTACAATGAACAGAGGTGGAAGCATTCGAATGCTTTGAGGTGGTTGGGTAACTGTAACATCCTGCCATGTGTGATCTATAACCGATTTTCTTGTTTGCCAGTGACTGGGATACATTCCATTTGTCATTCAAGGAATTAAATTGCCATATGCCCTCGACTGCCAGTTTCATTTGAACGGTGCTTCGAACTATGATGCTCTGCCACCTGTGATTAAACATGCTCTGCCACCTGTGCTTCCTAGTGTATTGTTCAGCCATAATGGTTCCTCTTCAAGTCGTAAAGATTAATTTGATGGCCACAAAGAACCATGAACAGAACTTTCATTAGGTATCTGATGAATGCATCTTTGCAGTGGTGTATACCAGGCAGCATCGGGTCTATCATCCTTCTGGCATAAAGGAGGATCATGTAGTTTCCTCTGCATATAACACGAATTTGAAGTAGGTTTCTGATAGATGGCAATCTCAAGCCCTGCCTTGTCCATTGTTTTCAGAACTAGTGTCCAGCACATCGACTCTGTCCACGCCATTACAGATCACGATGTGCTTGATCGTTCCTATAAACTGGAGTTGCAGACCATATAAAATATCCTCAAGTATAAATGAGTGGCGCCTTTCGAGTTCATTTACATAGTTCAACCACTTATTAACAGCTCTCTGCCACTTTGAACTCTTAGAAGTGATTCTGAAATCACAAACTATGAAAACGTCAGAGAAGAAACAAATCATAAGAAGATAAAAAGCTTCAAGGTAACAACAAATAAGATCGATTCAAGCCAGCAGGTCAAAGGACAGGGTCCTCAAGTGTTGCATTTCCAAAATTAGTGATATGGGGATGAGAAGCTTTCTCATCGAGCCGGTTTTGAGCCCAGATCAACATCTTTAGAAGACATGGAAGCTTGGGATCTTTCTCATGACTTTGACTAGTTAAAATTGCAGCATTCAATTCACTGTCTGTCTTCTGACGCCGGGAGATGTCTAAAATGTCCCCAAAAGGGCTAGTTGATGGATCTTCAAAGGCTAACAAAGCAACTGTACGCTCCACCTCTTCCAGAAAGACACGATTTTCTTCCCCCCTGGGTGCCAATTCCTCCTGTGCAAATTCAAGAGCTTCTTCAAGCTTCCCATTGCGTATAAGTTCTATCAATCTCTGTTGTTGTAGATAGAAAAATAATTGAGGATTCATGCCCAGAATCTCTGGATTCAAATCATTGACCTTCTCAATAGCATCTTCTACATTGCCATTATATTTATTTTCTGAGCCATTCACATGTCTGCAGGGTTAGGCGCAGGGTTAGGCGCAGGTCGAACAAAGTCAAATATTGGAAAAAGGACCCACTCAAACACTCGTTCTCACAAAGCAGATGAAAATCAGTGTCCATGGTGTGGCAGTGTATCAAAAAGCACTTGCAATGCACTTTTCCTAATCATCAGGCATAGTGTCGAAAGAAAGCTTAGAAAATCCTGCTAATAGAGGCAACCAAAGTACAATTAATTATGTTCATCAGTAAACTTTGGACTGTCTAGCTCAACAGTAAATGAAGTAGCAGGCTTCCCAGCTTTTTCCTAATCTTTGTTTTTCGAAGAAGAAATAAGGATCCCCTCGGCAAGTTTTAGAGCACAGAAACAAAAAATGCAATTGCCACTGACTTTAGTGATACCACCTCTCACGTAACCCTTCGACTTTGATGAAATCTTTTTAGTTTTACACTTGCTGTGACCATCCATGTCAGTTATTTCAATTATTTCAACCTTCCCAAAATCACACTGTTTGTCACGACATTCTGAAGAATCTAGTGATGTCTTTGAAGGCGCGAGTATATCTCCATGAGAGTTGTTAACATGAGAAATGCTTGGACCTGACCTGCTCGCCTACCAAGACCCATGGGAAAGTTATCGGGCTTGATATCCCTGTGTAAACGCCGAGACACACTGCCAGATTCGTTTGCAGCATTATCACCATCATACTCATCAAAATCCGCTGCCGATCTGAGCCAGAATAACAATTGAGGGTATCAAGGTAGTGCCCTTTGGACCAGATACATGTTGTTGGACACCTGCACCGTAACCCCGGGGCACGATCTCCACAATATATGGCGTATCAGAACCTGGACTTACACACGTCGACTGGCATCGTCTCGCTAATACTTGACACATCAATTCTGGTCGACACCTGGGCGTAGGGTTGAAAAGCTGTTGTTTTATATATTTTTTTTTAACTTTCAGTGGGCACTATCCCACATTTGCGTGGTGAACAGTACATTCAGCGTTTAAATAAACCAACAGTTATATGTTATGTCAAGTAATAAGCCCGAGGCTTTGGCTTTGGGGTTTGATATTGGCGCTGACTTTGGTTGGTGTTTGCGGTAGGTGTGTTGAACGGTTCTTATACCTTGGTGTCGAGCTTTAGGAGGTTGGCCTGAGACCAACATGCTTGTTTTGCTAAAAATTATGTTAATTTTTTCATAAAACTTCTACATAAATGCAAAGGCCGAGGGGCCATTTTTTATTTTTTTGGCCAAATTCACCAAATTTTGGCGAACAAACCAACTTTGTTTTTGCTCACCAGCATTAAACTTTTACCATTTCGAACCAATCCACCTTTTTGCCAAAGAATACACCGAAACTCACTTTGAAGCTTGCGCGCCAGGATTCGTCTTATGCTTGGGCAGTGTCGAGTGCTTTCCGCCGCCTTCGCCATGCGTCATGAGAGAATACATCTGCCTTAAATAGACAAATATTATTCAGAACATTGATTCCCTATTATATAGGGTTCTAACACCTTCTTGATTGCTAAATTTAAGATCATGTGTATGTGAGGGACATTAATAGGCAGTCCAATTTTTAATATTTAATCTTTGTTTCCCTCAATTTCCTTAGATTTAACATTTTCAATTCGATTAACACAAAACTTTATGTCTTGTATAGAAAACATCATCTTTTGTAAAAAACATTAAGGTAGGAATTCTAGTATGTCAGGGGAATCATAGCATTTTCTTGAGTTTTACAAGTCATAGTTTTCCTCCAAATTGTTTTTGGATCTAGATTAGAAAGGTGCAAAATATTCTCTTACAATTTCTATTTATGTACTTCCTAGGGCCTCAACCTTGGTTGGACCAAAAGTATTTATCAACATGAAAGATGCAAAATATTATAGGCCAACCAGTGTTTTGTTCACATTTTTCATTGAGAATATTCAATATAAAAAATATAATTTTACAACTAATCAACCCGTAAGTATTATCATTGGGACCCTAAATTGGTCAATATTTTTCATCATTCATAGCCATCCATCCTCTAAAATATTGAGTTTTTACCATTATTGAGCTTCATAATTTTTAAACTAAACAATTTTGTAGAAATTGACAATTTGTTGATTAATTACTTAATATGGTTATTTTTTGTGGTATTTTATGCATTTTTGTATGAACATGATTGATTTTTCCTTCATATTGATGAGTTAACTTGCTCCTACAATCTAAATAGGGAAAGAGGGGGTACAAAAGTGAAAACTCCACAACTCTCCATATTGAGAATATAAGGAATGTCTGTACACTCCACAATATAACATAAAATAATTTTACCAATATGAAGAGAGAAGAACTATCAATATAACATAAAATAATTTTACTAATATGAAGAGAGAAGAACTATAGAGGAAACCATCTATTTGAGTGTTGAAGGAGGATTATGTACCTTAGAATTTCATTCCTCAACAAGCTATTATAAGTGATGAAGATGAAGTTAGTGATTTTAGTGGTAAGATTGTTAGTACTTAGGTTGGAGTTTCTTATCACTTTTTGAGGAATCCAAGGCCTCTTTAGTATAAATATGCTCATTTATAGAGCAAGTTAGGGTAAGTAGTGGAATAATTTTAAACTACATACAACTAGGGTTAGAGAGATGTATATTTGAGTTTGTAATTTTTAAGTTTGTTAATGAAATAAAATATTGTTATTATTTTTAGATAATATAAGCTCTTTAAGAAGGAATTTTCTGATCCTCTTCAAGAATTTCCCACTTGAAGAAGTTGTTGGTGAATGTGCATTTGTAATTATATTTTCATTTGCATTTTTATTTCATTGTGTTGTTTCGTTTATTTTTTTATATAGAATATTTATGTTATTGTGATTATCCTTTCAACAACATACCATAAACTTGTGGTTGAAAATATAAGTTTTTGTTTTGTTTAGTGGTCTATAGATTAGGTTGATTTTGAAAATATTGACTTTACTTTTTACTAATTAGTTTATTTTCTGTAGAACTGAGTTTTAAGAAAATTATTTTAGTTTTATCATCATAATTTAGTTTCAGGGAGTTATAGGGTTTTGTAGCACCATCCAACAAGCCAAGGAAATTTTATGTCTAGATAAATTTTGTTGCAAAACACTAGAGTTTGTGTTGTAGGAAAGATAAATTAGGACACATAGATTTCTTAGTCTTCATAGATAAATTAGGACACATAGTCTTCATGTTTGTCTATATCTTTAAAAGAAAGTAATATATAATCAATTCCATAGCCTTTTCTACCTTCAAACGCTACAAAATTTTTGCACATTACTTTGTAAGTTTATAATTCCCTTGGATGATCATTTAAAAATGTTCCTATGGGATTCAACAACCTTTATTACTGCAACTCTTCAACTCACCAAATATTTCTTTATGATTATTTTATTCATAAAAAAAATAAAATATTTGGAAGTGTTACGAGGAAAATCTCTATGGAAAGGGGTAAACCAAAACATACGGAACAACACCCAAAAATAAAATCTAAACTCAAGTATGCCTGATAAATAGAAATACTAACAAGAGAAGGCTAAAATCCTACCTCATCTAGATGTCCCAAGAAGACCATGGTTGAGCTCACGACCAAAATCTTGATGCATACAACTTGTCTCCAACATCCAAGACAAACAAGAAAATATAAATTATATAGAATGCTAACATATAAACTAGCATAATCCATTAACATGTATAACAAACACGCCCATAGAGGTTAATACAAATATTTGTGACATATAATTGGATGAGAAAAGAGTATTTGTATTAATTTAATCAGTAGAAGTACATAAGTGAAAAACTTTTGTAACAACACATATAGGAATCGAGAAACTAAGGCCCTCTAGTTGGGCCTTCACCACTTCAATCCTCCACAAAGGAAATCCCACAAGTAGTAAGAGTAATTGAGTTTCTCCTTCTCAAGATAAGAAGATTTTGGGGGTTGAACACAAGAAGTTCATACTTTCAAGGACAAAGGGTTGCAGACTGAATATAAAGTAAAATTTATCCAAAGTGTTTTTTCTCTCAATGATGAATTCCCTCAAGTATTGTATATGGATTAATATATATCCTCCAAATGGAATTGAAGGGTCGAGTCAGAGTGTTTCCAGTATATGGATGGTCAAGGATCACGAATCGCATGGCATCGCATGGAAACTCAACATATATTTTTTTATTTTTGACCACAAGACCCAGTGTACGCGGGTTGTAATGGAAAAAATAAAATAAAAAGGGGAAACTTATGTCTGCAGAGGGAAAGGGAAGAAAATAAAATCAAGATGCATGGAGTTTGGAAAAAAATTCTATAACAGATGCCCCATAATGTGTGAGGTTATAGGAGCAATCGCGGTGGGAGAAATACATTATAATTCCCATAAATGGAGTAGTGAGGACCCAATTGGATGAACTAGTCTCTTGTGAGAATATTAAAATTCATATTCACTCTATACACATGGTTTCCAATATGGATTACTCTACAGATGCATGTGTATATATAACTAACAGTTGTTCGTGGCCATGAATAAGAAATACAAACTAGGCATATGCATCAGATACTTAATTAGAAATTCTAGGTATATGATTGTAAGTAATAAAATCAACATATCGTTCCAAAAGTCTTACTTGAAGGAAACATCAGAGTAATGTAGGATCTCTTACCCGTTATCTTCCATTTAATTGACACACAACTAACTGGGAATCCAAGAGAAATTTTAAATATCGAATACCATGTGAAATGGCATATCCCAATAAATATATAACGACACTATACTCAACAACATTATTCATTGATGGATATAGACAAACATCTCATGAAGACACTATTTGTCCCTCGGGTGAATAGATAGCCCAAGCAGAAAAAATCCATGTTCTGATTATGACGACTGACACGATCTGGGAATCCTAACAACATCGAATACTCCGTTGACATTTTTCAACCAAGGGAAAAATCAATAAGAAAGTGGAGAACACAAAATAATAAAGAGAGAAGTATATACTCTAACATACACTAGTATGAAAAGGTCACACTTGAGCTCGAAGGCTCAAGTTTAATACCTTTTAAGGTATATCCCATTTATGGGCTCGTCCAACACATTCCCTTCATAATATTCTAACTCATATGATCCTTTTTTAAGGAAACGTTCCATGAAGTAAGGACCGTGCCACATGGGATTAAATTTTCATGTCCCCAATGTTTGTTTAACATGGTCATAGAGAAGAACCAAGTCACCTTCAACATACCTCTAGGAATGGAAAAAGTTATCATACTCGACCTTAACACATTGTTTATTTTCCTCGATGGCTACAATGGAATCTCGACACTGCTCATCTAGATACTCTAACTGTATGAGGCATTCTTCGAGATTGGTCATGTTAGGTAGGAGCTCGAATGCAAACTTAAGAGAAGGGGTTTCACATTTAATAAGAAACATTGACTCCACTCCATGGAATAATTGAAATGGTGAGAAATTGATGGAAGTCTTTTACTATGGTTCAGTATGCCCATAGTGCAGGGTAAAGGATCGTGTGCTAGTTATATTTACTCTGTCCAACAGTTTTTTGTAAAATGGTCTTTAGATATTTCTTGACGACCTCTACTTGTCCATTTTAGTGGGGGTAGTACAGTGACAAATGATTTTTTTTAAAACTCAGTATGGATGCTAACTCTGTCATGATTTAGTTCTATAAGTGACTACCATGATCAGTGAAAATTTCCTTCGGTATTCAGAACCGTGTTTTAATTTGATTGAATATGGAAAATGACGCAGTCTCACCATTGGATTTAACAATAGGCATGGACTCATCCCATTTACTAAAATAATCCAGAACCATGATAATATGATGGTGCCCCCCAACCTAGGCTAGGTTGTAGTCTAGGAAATCCACCCCCCACTTGGTGAAGGTACCAACGTTAATGATTGGGTGCAGAGGGTAGGGTACAAGTGAATATTATGAGAGAACACTTGGCAAGGGTGACACTTCTTTACCACTTCAACATAATATTTAAAAATTGACAGGAAAAAATAACCAGCTCACAATATCTTTTGGGTTTTTGCAAGCACGGATAAGTGATGACCACATGTTCCATTGTCGCAGTCATTGAGAAGAACTTCATCCTCCTCTTGATATAAAAAATGACAGAAAATAGCATCCACCCCTCGATGATATAACGTGTCATCGATAATGAGGTAGATCTTGGTCTCATGGCATGTACATCATTGGTCATCTCTTGAAAGATGTTAGAGAAGCTTTAGAATTTGAAGGTAGATAAAAATATCTCCATACAAGGGCTTTGAATACTATAAAAGGAATATTTTTTCATCAGTGAATGAATCGTCGTGAAAAATATCCTCATCAATCCTAGGGAAGCTTCACATTAGTTCTGCAAAAACTAGCGATTTCTTGGATTTCACTGAGGAAAAATCAAGATCAAATTCATGTAGAATCACAATCCATTTATTTTGTTTTCTCCCTATGATACACCTTGTAAGGACATACTAAAATGGATTGATATCAACAACCATGGTAGTCCTGCAGAATAAGATATAGTGACGTAATCTTTGAACTGCAGGTATGACTACTAAGGCTAGCTTCTCTACGTGAGAGTACATAAGTTCAGGACCAATTATATTTCGGCTAAGGTAATATATGACATTCTTGTCATCTTCCTGAACCATAACCATACAAATTTTCCCCTCAGACACAACAATATAAAGTAGGAAATATATACTATTGTTCGGGGGATTCAAAAGAGGTATGAATACCAAGTATTTCTTAAGAGCATCAAAGGAATTTTGGGCTCACTCTTCCCATATGAAGGGAGTGACCTTTTTCAATAGATAAATGAAACCCTTAGTTATACTGACATAGTTATCTATGAAACGATGTTGGAAGTTAGCCTTCCCCTATAAACCATGAATTTGTTGAATATAGCATGGGGGACAAAATTGAATTATTGCCTCAACCTTCATAGGATCCACCATGCTCGCATGCGTAGAAAATATGAATCCCAGAAGGAGGCCAGACCTAACACAAAAGATTCATTTGTGAGGGTTCAACTGAATGCGATAATAGCGACATATTTCAAATACTAGTCGAATGTGAGTTGAATGATCAACCCTCTTTTGAAAGTGAGAAACAACATCATCTAGATAGGTTCCAAAAATATGTTTAAGATCGTGAAACACAAAGTTCATGGAACGTTGAAATGTTTCTCCAGTGTTTTTAAGAACGAAGGGATTTTTTTGGTATGCAAAGGTACCGAAGGAAAAGTAAATTTCATCTTGTGTTGATTGTTGGGTTTAATACAAGAAAATACTTCACTGCTCGTACACTCATCAATAATATGACCAATAAAGGGAGTGGGGAAGCTATATTTAGTACATGATTTATTTAGGTCCCTAGAATCCATATTTACACGAATGGTTCCTTGCTTCTTATCTATGGTAACAAGGTTGGACACCCATTCAGACAAGGGAACCGGGTAAATTAAGCTAGTGTTGGGAAGCTTCTCTACGTCTTCCTTAATAATGGGGGCCTTCCTAGGATTTACATCTCTAAGTCATTTTCGATTAGTTTTAGCATTCAAATAAGATTTAATTTAATGTTCGACAATACTGGGGTCAATCCATGCAACCTCTTCATATGACCAAGCAAATACATCTCATAATTCCTTGAAGAGATCGATGTAGATTTGAATTTCTTCCAAAAAACAATCCGCATCGGTATATATGTTTTCGATCTTAGTAGGGGTTCGCGAGATGTCGATCACGATGATAGGACTAATGTTAACTATTTTTCCGTCATCATATATACCATGTGTATCTAAAAGAACCACAACATGACCAACCATCTCACTCAAGGGGGACCTAAACTCATCTTATTCAATCCATTCAAACTCTGGGAGAAAATAATATCTATGATGAAGATCGTCCTAAGTCCTATCAAGACCAGACATGGCCTCTAAGATGGATTCATCCAAGGTTAAATTATCATCGAGGGAGTCATGCAAACTAGATGAGTGAGCATCCCATATGGGCTCTAAGACAGGATCCACCTCTTCTGTTTGCAAGGAGGGAGGATCCTGGTCTGGATTAGCTTCTTGTATAGCCTAATACACAATTTCTACTGCAGGAAGCGACATTTCCATCCCGATGTGTAAATGAAATTAATATGACACATATGGAGAAGGTAGGGTTCATGGGTCTGTAATATATGACGTACAGAAAGGAACGAACATCAATGACGATGAAGACTCACTAGAGATGGAATTAATGTATGAGATCAACATCGTCAAATTAAAATTTCCCAACAAGGAGGAATACATTCTGACACCAACATTCTTAGTTTCCTACTGATAATTATGGATAATGCGGATCGAAGGTCCCACTAATGCAAAAGGACTAGGATGCACAAAGGAAAATTTGTCAATTGTCACAATCTTCCCTTCATGAGGAAAGCATAAAACACAAAAAACCGACAACACAATGAATGTCATAGCATAAGTCTAATTACACCCCCAAAAAATATTGTAGTCAAGAGGTGCATCAACCACCTCGACCTCGACCTCCATAGTCTTTCTACCTAACTGGATTGAAAAAGAGGGAAGGATACCATGGGGTTTGAAAGAATGTCCATTGAATGTAGTTAACATGGTCATGGATTGGGAAAGTGGCAGAGAGACAATGGATTTCCAACAAGACAGAGACATTACGGATGTCAAAGTGCATTCATCAATGACAGTACGATTGATGGTGATATTCATACCATCCACATGGATTTGAAAGGCCACATGGTAAGGAAAGTGAGGCTTGACATATGGAACATTGAACTTGATAACCTTTGAGTGACTTAGGTCTAGAGCTCCTAAATCATATAACAAGGAATTCCTCTTTATCGGAAACATCTGGAGCACCTCCAAATCTGATATTGTGCATGACGTTTGGCTGAAATACTCGAAAATCAAGTAATTTTGGGCGGCTCTGGCATTATGATTATGGGTAGAGTGCTTAAGGAATCCTTTCAGAATATGAGACAAAGGTTTTGGCTTATCAATATGCAAAGATGTTTTCATTGGAGGAGGATCTTGATGTACAACAGGTTGTGAAGAACCATAATCGCGAGTCGCAGTGGCTCCACTAAACTCAGATTGAACCATATTGAGACATTGATTCCCACCATCATGTGCCTAGGGATTTTGGCTTCCAGTCGATGCAATTTTTTTGTTGGAGGCTTCAAAGGTCATATTTTGGCTATGTGGAAATTGGTTAGTCAACAAATCGTGTTTTTGTGCTATGAGCCTCAAGGATTCGTTAATTTTGGGGCACAAGTGGGTAAGGTGATCCTCCTTAAAAAATTTACAACGAAACTTCACCTTCCTTTTTTATTTCTTTCCCTCACCGACATTATTGTTAGATTTATCATTATTTTTGTCATCATTTCCTTTATTATTATTATTATTATTATTATTCCCACTCTTATGATTATTACCAAGACATTTCTTCTTCTTACCTATGGGTTGTTGGTCACCATTTGGGTTCGTTGACTGTACATAGTGCACATCTGTCGACTGGGGGGTTGAGGAAAAACATTAATCTTGTCCTACTGCAGACATGTTAAGATATGAATCTTTCAGCTGGTTTTTCACTTAGTCTACAGTCTTGGCACTTGCAGAGCTTATGATTCCGTCATCATGAGGCCTAGGATTTTTCCTAGGATCGTAATTTGAGTATGGTGCATTAGAGATAATTTCATAGAGAATCCCAGACTGAGCATCTATGAGGTCCAACTACTGGGATTTGAATATGGTCGCTTCCTCAGATGTCACTCCATATGTAGAAACATCTTTTGAAATGTAACGAAATAAGGACTTAAGGAACCATTCCAACAAAAAATATGGAGGAATGTAATATTTAATCAACCTATTCCATCTATGCCACTCTGGAAAATGATCAAAGATGTGGGTGGAATTATCTTTATGAAAATCTGATAAAAGTTCTATGCCGACATCGTAAAGAACCGAAAATTGGAAGTGGTTGAGAAAAACCAAGAACAATTCATTGAAAGTTCCATAATTTCCCCCAAGTAGCTTGATGTACACTTCATGGAAACCCCCATAAGGGTGCATTGAATGAGTCTCAAATAAAAATAATTGTCATTAAGGGAGTTAGATGAGCACCATAGGTGAAAAGTAGTCACATGATCACATAGGTCATCACCAGTCTTTCCCTCAAACTTTGGANNNGGCATGATAGATCGTTACACATTGGTTCATTCATCATTTTTTACAAGTATGGAAGATTCAACGTGGCTGGAAAAGGGAGTCAGGGTTGCGATGTCTGAGAACAAGATATCAAGAAAGATTGGTTTTGAGAGATCTCAAGCCAACCATGGTTCTGGTATACACCATGGCCCTATTTGGTAGGACAACATCCTCCTTCGAATTGATTCATTAAAGGTTGTAAGGGAATTTTCACCAAGGAAGCTTATTGCGAGGAGAAAGTGACATGATAAGGGTTACTCGTCTAAGGATATATATTTCCCCTAGACGAAGGAAGTCTATCTCGGGGGTTTCCCATACGATACAATTTACTCCCACCTGATGAAAAACTAGAGGTAAGAGGAAGGTTTTCCATGAGATAAGTTTTTGTAGGAATCAATATTGTGGAAGAAGGAATGACAAACACGATATAATAAGTAGAAGGATCACTCATTTGAGCACTACAACCTGGAAAATTGTAGCTAGGATTGGGTCCAAATGAAGGAGGATTCCAAATTCACACTATGGGAGTTGGTTGGGGGATATGAGGTGTCATGCCCCCAGACCCAAAACTAGGATTTAGATGAGACATTGAAACAGAGGATGAAAAGTGAAAAGTCATCTTTGGCACACCAAAAGAGAAAGGATTAGAGGCCCAAGGTATTGACTTAGCACTGTAATTTGACATACCACTCATGAATAAAAAAGGAGTTTTTCCCATGGGCTGAGAAGAGACAATAGGTTGGGTATCATTAGGTGAGGGATCCTCCTAGATCCAAACAAATGATTATAATGATGATGAGGTAGTTGAGGGGACCCCCCTAATCATAGTGGATGCTAGAGTCGAAGATCTTCCCAATACATTCATATTAGATTCAATACTCATGGTAGTATGGTCACAAGTGTGGGTGGTGGAGATATATGTAGTATGATCACGAGATAGCTTAATTCTACACCTTTTTAGAAGGTGTATTTGGTGTAAGGCCAAACCATGGTGGTTGATTCAAAAGGTGAGGAGACTGGTAGGGAGGTTCGTCTTGCTCCATGATGGCTTAGATCTCATTACAAAATACAATATCCTAATGCCAACTAATAAACAAAGAGTACACTCCTAAATAAAGCTAAAGGACAATGTACATAAACAATATATGATGGATGAAGGGACCTCCCAAGATAAAGAAGGTATGTCTCTCCTAAGAGGGTATGGGAATGCTAAAAAATAGAGTGGAGGTAACATAATAAGTTATAAGGACCTTCGTAGGCTTCACAGTGCAGTTGGTCAGATTCCTCCAGAGAGAAAATCCTCCATAAATTATCTGCATTTCTCGATACCTAACTCACTCAAGGTACTTACATAATAACCCCTGCAAGAAACCTATGTGGATACCTAGGTCAAGCAACTAAGGTTAGCATGGTATAACCAATTCTCAGGAGAGTAGTAGCAGGTTTGATGCAATGTATGGGAAAGGTAGAAAATATTGAAATATCAAAATCATCACCTCTCAAGGAGGTAAATCCACTAGAGAAACCCTTATATATGAAAAGAAACCTAGAAATATATTTGACACTAGGAAGGTATTAGAGGGATATCTCTACAACCAACTTCATGCGACCCCATCCTTAACCTTGGTGCCAGTAGAGCCTCCTAAGGAAACCAATTACACAAGGGGTTTCACCACTCCCTGGTCATACACATATATTGAGTGTTATATCCTTGGATAAGTTTACTCACAAAATCCTATCCAAAGGACCTAGGTCCTACACTTGTTCATGTACCTTGAAAAATAAAATCATTTCTAATCAATTTCAATTATTCAGTGTTAATTTTAATGGCTTCTTCTTACTCAAGAGGTGTGAACAAACTTAGATACAAATCAAAATAAACGCTGACAGTCAAAGGAAAGGGTTAGGTGAACAAACTTAGATACAAAGAAAAAAAAATGCTGACAAACAATAGGAGACACAAAGACACAGGGACATAGAGAGAAAGAAAAGAGAAAAATCACCTGATACCCCAAAAGGGAGATCATCCCCAGTGGATTCGCCAATTCAGTTACAAAGAAAATCTCTAGAGAAAGGGGTAAACCACAACAAAGGTAACGACACCCATAAATCAACTCTAAACTCAAGTATTATTAATCCGAAAGTGATCTTTAAAGACTCGGTTAAGTTTTAAGCATGTGTTCAATAACAATTTAGGAATTAAAGAGAGAAAAAGAACTTAATGAGAGAACATTGCATCCATAATAAATAATGAAGATCAGAATGTAAGCATAAATAACGACAAACAATAATCGCAAGGTTGTTAACGAAGTTCAACTAGATTGCTTATGTCTCTGGGCCTTTGTATTAGTGGGGGAGGCTTTATTATTTCAAAAGGATTACAAACTGGTCTGGTTGTATTTTTCTCTACCTCAAGAATCAAACACAACTGATGACACTGAAAAAGGTTGAGCGTACCTCCCAGAATTGGACTCCAAAGTTATCTTCCTCAATGGCTTCCCTGCATAAAAATGGCTTCAAGCTTCACAAAATCATCATCAGTATACTAATATGAGCCTCTTGGACTGTCAAAAACCTATGATTTATATAGGATTTGAGTTGGATATGGATATGGATATGGAGACTTTAAATCCTGAATTTAATTAAACAAAAAGAGATCAATAGGATATGGAGACTTTAAATCCTGAATTTAATTAATTAAACATGAATTGTCAATGTTTCTCCTCCAAATTGAAGATAGTGTTTGATTTGAGTGAGTTTAAAGTTGCCATTGCATTTTAATTTTTGAACTTGAAAACTTCACTCGAGACATCCTTAAAATCTCAAAAATATTGAGAGAAAAGTTATTCATATCAATAAAATAATTACCTAATAAAAACTTTGAAACACAATTTGAAACTTTACAAATAATACACAAATATCTATATATAATATATTTTTGTTGTTGACTCTCATTCTATTAAATAATGAATATATATATATATATATATATATGAATGGAATTGAATATGATTTATGTTTTTTTTTTGTAAATAAAAGGTAGATCCTTGTATTCATGACTTTTGTATGCTATATAGTGACAAATGTTAGCCACATATTCCACCACAATTGGGAAACATGAACAAGTGGCTCCTTGATGTTCAAAAATTGACATGTCCTTATGAGTTCTAGCCTTGCTGGAACTAAAATGTTTACACAAAAATTTACGGTATGTCTACGAAAAAAAAAAGATGCAAACCATGTTCTACAACCTTCCGCTAAGGATAGCTATAGAGAGAGATGCCATGACTAAAACTACATAGACATAATAAGAAAAAATGGCTAGTTCATCTATCTTGTTGTTGTGGTACATTAGACCAATGACTTTGCAATTGAAATAGACAAAAAAATGAAACCTGGAAACATCAATCCATAGTTGGGCCTAGTTTTCCATGTATTGTGTATACCAGGGTGAATCGATGACTATAAGTCGGGCATTTGGTGCATGTAGAAGCATCTGTTAGCGCATCGAATAAGATATCCATCCGTTGGTTGAGGACGCTCTCTGAGTGCACTTGGTAATCC
The DNA here is from genome assembly GCA_010110895.2 of Picea sitchensis. Classification (NCBI taxonomy): domain Eukaryota; kingdom Viridiplantae; phylum Streptophyta; class Pinopsida; order Pinales; family Pinaceae; genus Picea; species Picea sitchensis. The sequence continues at coordinate 109,280 of SNQJ01S0015387.1, forward strand.
TATTTCTTCCTAATATCGAAGAGGAGTTGAAGGTGCTCCTCCATGAGACGGTAGGAGCAATGTTGTGGCTTATACTCCTCCTCCTCCTTGCCAGCTTCATTGGTAGCCCCTGTGGTGATATCTTTGGCTTTTCCTGCATTGTTCTCTAGCTTCCAGCTTAGAGGAATCTCCTCCTCCANGTGAAGCAGTGGTGGGGAAGAGGGGTAGTGAGCAATGGAGGAGGTCGCCTCCAATTTTACCAAACTAGATCCATGGAATTGGAGAGGAGATGACTGTGTCTCCTGGGAAGTGTGTCATGGGATAGAAAAATGAGCGATGAGCGCTCTTTGGGAGGGATTAATCATGTTTCCACGAGAGAGGGTGCTTTTGTTGCGAGCACCCTGCTTGGGATTTCCTCCTTCCCGAGGCATGCTAGGGGGGATATGGAGGTAGAGGAAGGAAGAAATGGAGGTTGAGGGGAGATGCAGGGAGTGATGGAGGGAAACACAGAAGTTGAGAGGGAAAATGCAATGGAGGGAGTCGGGGAGGATGTCTCTGGTGGGTGATAAAAGGTTGCAGAGAAAAATGGTTTGGTAATTTTTGTGAGAGCCAAGGAGTGTAGCAAGAAGAGTGTACCAGGGTGGGTAAGGAATGGAATGAGACCCCTGATCAAAAGTCTGGTTGCACCTCTTAACTCCATTGAATCCTTAAATGACCACCGTGTCCTCCATTGAAGCCTGAAATGACCGTTGCGTCCTCCTGGTATGCCCTGCCTGGTTGGTTTGCTAGCCCAATTCCCCAGCCAGCCACACTACCATAAATCCTCTCATGGTGTGAGCCATTGAGGAATTAATGTGCAGGGGCTGGAGGTCAGGGTTAATAACAACCCCGACTGCCCGATTCCAGGTGTCCTCAATCTTTTACCAGGTGGCACCCCATCTGGGTGAGGGAAGTCCCTATGGTCTAGCTCCATGCAATGAGTCCATAGAGGTGAGGTTCAAGATTGCCTGGAATTTATGAGAGTAATCTTATGCGTGGAGTCAACCCCTATGTTGGCTACTCTGTTTGCCACCTTATTTTCACTCCACCTTATGTCAGAGGTGGTGAGAGTGAGAGAGGGTCTGAGGAATTACAAAAATCTATAGAGGGGTCCGAGGAGGTTCCAACTAGGGGTGATTTTTTCCAGATCTCTTCCATTCAGGAATTGTTTTTACAGATTAGAAGGTGAGCTTATGGTCTAGATTCAATTTCACTCCTTTAATTAGACCCCATATTTCTGTTGAGTTGTTGGTGTCAAATCCTAGATTTTATGTAGTGAGGCTATGAATTTGGCCCTTGTTGTTTCCTATGACTTCTCCTGAGCCTGAGAGACCTGAATTGTCTTTTGGAGCGCCCTTAAATTTGACTTTCTGAAAGATGGGTGGGAGAGGAGACCATACAAAGGGACTGAAGGATTTGGCTATGAGGGGGGGGGGATGTTTTGGAGGGGTGGAGTGTGATAACGAGAAGCACCAAGCATTGAGGATCGAAATCTCACTCAGATCAAAGGGGAAGTCTTCTTGGGTCCACAATTGGAGCTGAAGAGTTTCCTGGAGGTGCGAGAGGATGGTGGACCAGAGGCAAGCTGTCTGGGAGGGCTAAGAGTGAAAGATTATTCTATTCCTCTCTTTCCAAAGTTGTCAAACTATCAAGCCTATTAAGAGTTGCCAGGTTCTATTCAACATTAGAATTTTATAAGAGTCGGTACCAAAACCCTGATTGTTCTCATGATGTTATCTTTGAGCGTTTGGTTCTTCTCATGAGTTGTGTGTCTTCATTCCAGATTTCTTCACTGAGAATACAATCATTTAGGAGGTGCTCCATAGTTTCTTCTTGTTGATAGTAGAGATGGCAGATCGAGGGACCAATAAATCCCCGTCTTTGAAGATTTTCCCAGGTTACGATCTTGTTTTGAAGAAGGAGCTAGAGGAATGTGGATATTTTGGGCCAGAATTTTGATTTCCATACTGTCATCTAGATGTGGTCTTTTTGCAGAGTTTGAAATTTCCTGTAGAATATATCCTTATTTGAAAGTAAATTTTCCATGGGGTGTGTGTCCCCAATGAGAATATCTAGATCTGTTCTTATCTGGATTCGTCTTGGGATAGTTGCTTTCCTCCAGTGCTGCAGGTCACATTCCATTGTTGCTTGAAGTTTCTGATGGGTTGATTTGTAGCTTTGCCAGGGAGATTTGCTTCAGATATTTGTCCACATGTCTACAACTTTGCATGTGGAAAGATCTTCTATGTGATTTTCATAGGATTGTAGGTTTTATTCTAATTGGAGGGGTGGCAGTTGCTGCCAGGAGTCTGTCCAGAATAGGGTGCTTTGGCCATTGTGAATTTTCCGAAAGGCATGTTCCTATATTAGTGGTTGATTTTTCAAAGCTACATTCCAGATGTTGGAGCCTTGAATTTTGTCCTGCATCCTGATCAGATGGCTTTGTTGTGTGTTTGGGGCATATTTGTGTTTCCAGAGCTTTACCCAAATTTATGTTGGAGTTTTGAGCCATCTCCACTAGATTTTATCTCCCATGGTGTTATTTAGTTTTCTAGGGTCTTGAAGGCCCAGGCTACCTAGACATTTGGGCTTACAAACTTTATCCTAGCTAACTAGGGCACATTTGTTTTCCAAGTTGTGATCATGCCAAATAAATTTCCTTTGCAAATTCATTATTTTCTTTATGACAGATTGGGGGGCGGCTAGGGCTGTGGAAAGGTAGGTAGGGATGTCTTGGAGGATAGATTTTAAGAGGATGATTCTAGTAGGTAGGTTGAGGGAGTGGAAGGTCCAAGTGCTGAGACGGTTGGAGATAGAGAGTCCCAGAAGATGTTTCAGGAAGCCGATTCCAAGAGAGGAACGCCCAGGTACCGAGAGGTCAAGGAGTAGACAGGAATATTCAAAAGTTGGGAAATGTGTCGTTGGACTGCTAGAGGCGTGTTGAAGAAGAAGAGTTGTGATTTGGCTAGATTAAAGGTGGTGCCTGAAGCTTTGCTGAAATCATTGAGGATGCAACTTAGTTGAATATTATTTATGTTAATAAGAAATTAAAAATAAATTTAAATACTTACGACTTGAGTGGGCCTAATGGTTAAGAACATGTTTTTCCTCCCAAAAATTTACAAGTTCAAATATAGAGGGTGGTAGGGCATGTATACCTATACTTTAGCAGTCAAATCACTATGTGGAGGGGGGTCCCTTGTCCCACAAACATGGGGTTTTCATACACCAATTTGTTGTACCAATCAAATCATTGCACAGATGGGTTCCTTATCCGACAAACAAGGGGGTCTCATACACAAATTTGGTGTAGCAGTCAAATTGTTGTGCAGAGAGGGTCCCTTGTCCCATAAACAAGGGTGTATCATACAACAATTTGGTGTGTGGCTTTGTAGTGACCTTATTATTATTATTATTATTACTACTACTACCTTGTTGCTCTGTTAGTTTCTATAGAAGATCAAGATGGCATTAAGAATAGGGAGATACCCTATGGCTAAGGATAATGAAGAAACATTTGACTTCATGGTAATCCAAAGTATATATTATTCAATTAAAATTAGAAAAATGCACTTTTCACAACCGTAACTCCCACCCCCTTCATAGCTTCCACCACCAAATCCTCTACTTCTCTCTACAATAGAGTTAACATGAAAACTGCAACCTTGAATTTCCTATTATAACAACAAATCTTTGTTTATTTAGATCGAAATAAAAATGTGAATATAAGTATTGCTTGAAAAATCAACAAATTCATTTCTAAATGATTATAGGATAACAAAAAATTACATACGTTAATAATAAATAAATGAAATTTCCTATCATAATAACACAACTTTATTTATTTAGATCCAAATAAAAATGTGAATATAAGTATTTCTTGAAAAATCAACAAATTCATTTCTAAATGATTACACGATAACAAAAAATTACATATGTTAATAATTAATAAATGGAAGAGAAGTTGAAAAAGAGGAAGCTCTATAAGAATCTCCTCATGAGGTTTCCATTTCAAGAAAATAGGGCATATGAAGTGCTAACGAAGATATGGTAAGGAAAACATGAGCTAAAATCTTTGAGCTTGTCAAGCCCTCTCAATAGAACATGTAGCAACAAAAATCATGGCTGGAAATTCAATTAAACAAGAGAAGGGGCAATAATATGTCATGATGTTGAACAACATTTTTCCCTTTTTATTATCAGTTTAATCTAGAATTTGGCTATCCAACCTAGTGATCCAATCCACATATAAGGTTTGGTTTCAAATGTAATGTACCTCAAAATTTACAAAAAAAAATAAAAAATTATTTGGGAACATTGAGTTGGTTTTGTATCCTTGAGGCCGTTCAATCACTTGTCTATCCTAAGGTACATCCATCTTACTACTTTCTCTCCTCTATCCTATTAACATAAGGTCATCACTTCTTTTTGGTAAAGTGTTGTATACGAAAACATGTCCATAACTAGGGACCATTTTTCTCATGACAACTTAATACTATCCACTGTCTTATTTCTAAGCCACTCTAAGACATGTAGTAGTAACTACTTAGAGTCTTGCTATCCTATATTGTGAGGTTAGAGGTGGCAGGCCTTTAGAAGTCCAATTCGATAAGTGTAATTAACATTATACAATCTACAATGAGAAATTAACCCTATTCGGAAAACATAGGTATAGTGGATTAACTTTGGCCACTAAAATTACACCTCGAATCTAAAGTGCGTAGAGGGTTAATATTTTGGAAGTTAAGGTTATGATCGTCTACACACTACTCGTTAGGTAATGACAAGGCTAATTGCCTCGGTGTTTAATGAAATGTAGTTGGATTCAACATGTAACGGTGTAGTGAGACATTCATCCGGTTGCCTTGCCTTCAATGCCCTTAGATACCGATACAGGGGTAAGGAACTATGCCTTAAAGGCCTGTCTGCACATTTAAAGCACCTGGGAAAAATGTCTACTCAACACAGAGCTCGACTGGCGTGCCCAAAGGAAACATCGACACCTCCCCTATAGTCACATGGTCTACGTACAAACACCTTCTCCCCCTTTTCTCCATTCGGAGGTTACTCCCATGCCCTTCACTCTCATTCAGGCTTTTGGTTTTGGTGGAAGAGGAATCTCCGTCTCAGGCCATTCCGTTCACACCCTGGTTAAGGTTTTTGTGAAGGAGAGAAAACGTTGCAGACCAATTCCTTTGATGGCTCAAACATCATGGCCATAAGTTCATGATTCCAGTCCATGTGCTAGGTGCGTGGAGATTCTAGGTGGCACTTCTCAATAGAAGTTTTGTGTGGTATGCTTACCTTTGGATCTCCTTTTATTTATGCTCTAAAAATCATTCTGCCTCATCTATGGGTCTGTGCACACCTTTGTTCCTTGATAAAATCCTCGTCTTACTTCCAGGGTACTGTGATAAAAAAGGAGTGAGGTTCTGTTTGGTAAGGGTTTGGCTCCTATCCTAGTTTATCCGTATTACTGCACCATTCGTCCTGTCGGGACCGAGCCATTACTTGTATCACAACATCTGTTATGAAAGTAGAGAACTTATTCGGTTGAACCCTTATTATTATTTCCTGGTCTCCTCCATTGGATAGTTCGTTAACCCTCGTTATTGTTTCCTCGTCTTCTATGTTTAACTATAGTGTTAGCTGGTAGCATCGATTTAGAAGCAAAGTTTTCTCCAATGGCCGAACACGTTTAATCTCTTATGTTTAATTTGAATATTTGAAGGTTTATATTTACCATGCATCGTTTTATGCCTTTTATTCTTTATGTTATTCATGTAATATCCCTTTGGATTATGCACTGGTATCTATTATTAATGATGGGCCCCTAGATGTGAAAGTGTACCCATCAGGGAGGCACGAACACCCCTTCCCCTTTCTATCCAGGCGATGTATCATGATGGAAGAAGACATAAATCCTCTGCTTCAATTAAGTATTCAACGGGCCCCCATTTCTAGTTATTTTCTATTCTGTAAATTAAATATATTATCCTGTTTGGTTATGTTTTAATGCTTCTCGTTAATTCTGTGTAGGTGCGGGCATGCTGAAGCATGGGGTCTCCCTCCTCGCTCCATCAAAAGGTATTCGGGTTCCTACACAGTATCTAAGTTATTTTTCAAGATTTCAAACCTCGCTAGTCTAGGCTCTATTTCGTCCTAAAGTCTGAGAGGTTAATTTTGAAGTTCTGTGGTACGGGGTACTCTCCGAATTGTATAAAATGATTCCAGTATACAGAACCATTGCACAGTGTGTGCGTGGTTGGACTTTGATAACTAGATAATCATTTGTTAAAAAAAACAGTGCTCATTATATCATCTGTATTAAATCTATTGTGGATTTGGGATTCTGAAGTATAGTCTATATAATTCGAGGATGGATTTGGTACTATAGATTCAAATTTTTGTTCTGGCTATTATAGTTATTTTTGTTTCCAGAATTGAATCTTATTATTGGATGTATAAACCTTTTTCCGAAACAAATTGGCCATGCATAGTGATTACGCCTAAGGGTTTGATTCTTTCCCAGAAATAATATGGTCGATGATTCCCAGATTTTCATCTATGTTCCAATTGAAGAATTAACTAGTTTCAGTTTTATGCATCACAAGTTATTTACCTTCTGTTTTTTCAGTTATAATTGTTGAATAACCTTTAACAGTTTTCTTACCCGTGAAAAATAACTTCATTATTAGTATGGATTTATACATCGTGTATTGTTTACCTTGTGTGTCATTTTTTATGGTCGAATAAGCCCTTAACGGACTACTCACCAGTGGAATAGATAGCTTCAATGCAGTTATGGATCTACTCACCGTGTACTATTTTCCTTCTATTTCTGTTATCGCTTCTTGTGTAAGTCCTTATAGATCTATACACCAGAAGGTTCGATGGCATCATTATTCGTTTATAATTCTTGCATTATTACCTTATGTTTCTATAAGTCTCTACATGACTGCTTTGGGTTTACTTATCATGAAATATTTTATCCTCTGTTTCTATTACTTATATTGACTAAAACCGCTATGGGTCTACTCACACGAAAAGAAAACAACATAGTCATTACGATAGAACTTGTGGTTTAACTGTGGGTAAACATTTTCTTAACAGGGTCATCCCTTACTATCGTATCTATCTTGAATTATGCATGCACATATCTATATAGCCTTCCTGTAATGGGGTTCGAGTAGTTTTTTTTCTTCTTCTTGGAATAAAATTTTCCTCTTATAAGGTTATCTATCCACTTAATGCTACAGGATTCTAGTGTGGACAGTTTACCCTAGTGTCATTCCTCCTCTGTCGCAGAATGTCCATTACACTGTATATCTATATTTATCGATTCAATAACTATACTAGTTTATAACTCTGTCGATTAGTACTTCACTGTTGTAGAGTGTACTTGTTGGACTATGAAGGGTATGCTTATTCACAATGGCCCACTGTTTATTCGTAGCATCCATAGGAAAAATAAAAAACAAGACAATCTATTATGGGATTTGTAACTATTACAGAATTTGTTTCGTTGTTAGTACATTCCAGAATTATTAATAACTACCCAACATTATATCTAAATAAAAAGGTCTATTTCTAGCCAATCATTATGAAGTAAAATGTTAGATCTTTCCCACAACATTTGACCAGAAACAAAATCGTGCATAGAAGTAAAACATATTTCAATATACAATCATTTGACTAGAATAAGGTAGAGTTACATATCTGAACCAGATTTACGGGAAGACGAAGGGAGAAGCCACGTTCCTCCCAACCATAGAACAGGGCAACCAAAATACTTGCCCGATTCACCCCCTAGCCTAACCATAAATCCATGAGGGCGAATTGAAAACTCCTCTCCAACAATGTCCTTTGAATTTCAACAGTATTCCCCCTTGCCTCACACTCACACATTAGTGCTCATAATAGCAAGAACAAAATTTCGTAGTCTTCTTTCCCCAGCATACTTGGCAGTTTCCTGCCTCCTCACATATGCTCTTTTATTATTTTTCTTAGGACTTTTTCCCTCTCTTGGGGAATTTTCGCAGCTTTCTAAATCCCTGATTTTCAGGGGCTGCTATTGGCCAAATCACTGATTTTCCACTTGTAACAATCAACCCAGAGTTAATTCCAATGTGTTCCCCACTCATGGAGTGATGGTCAACTAAATTCAACATGGTTGCTCCATTTGTCCTCCTGCAATCAATATAAAATATATTTTATTTTTTTTCCTATTTCATAAAAGTGGCATAGTTAAGTAGCTAGTTGGGACAAATAAGATCTCTACCCAACAGTCAAATTATTTATTACAATTATAAAATTCGAAATTCAGAATTGCCATAAATGGAAAAAAAATTCCAATTTCAGAATTTACTAAAAACGGAAATAAATTTCCAGCACTTTTAGATTCTAAATCATTTTGTCCAATTTATTTATTTTGGGGATGTCACATCCTTTCCCCCTTAAATAAAACACGTCCTCATTGTTCATTCCTTTCCTGGAACAGGATTGGATGAGATTTCCTCAAATCTCCCTTCAATTCCCAAGTGGCCTCCTCAGAACTAAAGTGCTTCCATTGCACCTTTACCTGAGCGATGGATCTGTTCTGAAGTATTATTTCTCTCCGGTCTAGAATGCGGAGGGGTTCCACCTGGAACTTGGCTTCATTTTCCACCTGCACCAAGTTCCAATCAATCATATGAGTAGGGTCATGAATATACTTTTTCAGCAATGAAACATGAAATACATTATGAATTCTTAGATTAGCTGGAAGTGCAAGTTGGTATGCTATGGGTCCAATTCTAGCTAGTATCTCAAAGGGCCCACAAAACCTGGGTGCCAACTTGGCACAGTTCCCTAACTTCAACGATTATTTTTGGGTTTCAAATTTTAAATAAACATGGTCTCCTATTTGAAATTCCAGGTGTCTTCTTTTTTTATTTGCAAAGCTCTTTTGTTTGTCTTGTGCTTCTTTCAAGTTTTGTTGTACATTTTTAACCATGTTCTCCATTTCTTGGAGCATTTCGTGTCAAACCATGAGTTGGTCAACCGGGTTATCCCAGCTAATTGGAGTTGTACATTTTATGTCGTATAGTATTTCGAAAGGGCTTAACTTAGCCGAAGTTTGATACCCATTGTTGTATGCAAATTCTAGCAAGTGCAGTTAGTCTTCCCACTTGTTCGGTTTTGTCCTTACATACATGCGGAGCATATCCTCCATGATCTGGTTCATCGTTTTGGTCTCTCCATCTGTTTGTGGATGATAACTTGTACTGAAATTCAAGTTGGTATTGAGCCCTGTAAACAATTCCTTCCAAAAGGCGGATGTAAATTTTATGTCTCTATCTGAAATCACCATTTTTGGAATACCATGCAATCTAAAGATTTCTTTCATGAATATTTCAGCAATGTTTATAGCTTTAAAAGTAGACTTTACAGGAATAAAGTGTGCACACTTACCGAGTTTATCGATAACAACCATGATAGAGTCATTTTGTTTCTGAGTTTTTGTCAACCCTATTATGAAGTTGAGTGATATAGTCTCCCATTTCCACTCTGGTACTGGCAATGGCTGTAATAGGCTGGCTGGATGCTGGTGTTCGGCCTTAACCTACTGACAATCTTGGCACCTTGCCAAGTATTTTGTTGTTTTTCCTTCCATGTTAGGCCAATAAAATAGTTTCCTTAGTGTTTCTATCATTTTTTGGTAACCTAGGTGGCCAGAATAAGGCTTTTTATGTACTTCATCCAGGATTGTCAATTTTAACCCTGCAGAATCTGGTATGTAAAGTCTGTTTTTAAGCCGTAACAGTCCCTTCTTGTCGATACTTAGATCTGAGTTCATAGTATTGTTCGGTATTTCTATCTTTATTTTAGTATAGTTTTTGTCATCAACGCTTGCCATCCTTATTCTTCCTTCCAAATCACTTTCTGCCCTGCTAACATTCATCTCAAAAAATCCATGGATTCTTCTACTTAAAGCGTCTGCTACCTTATTTTCCTTGCCTTTGATATGTCTAACCTCAAAGTCGAATTCGCTCAAGAAGGTTGACCACCATGTTTTCCTTGCGTTAAGATCTGGTTGGTTAAATAGATATTTTACCTCGCTATTGTCCATTAATAATAGGAATCTTCTACCCATTATGTAATGTCACCACATCTTTAAGGTGTGTATTACTGCTGCTAATTCTAAGTCATGAGTGACGTAATTCCGCTTGTGTTCCTTCAATTTTCGGGACTCATAGCAAATAACATGTCCTTCCTGGGTTAGGACACCACCTAGTCCTTCCTTACTTGCATCAACACATACAATGAAGTATTTATCTGGGTTTGCTACCTTCAATATGGGTGTCATTGTCAATAACTCCTCTAGTTTATTGAAGCTGTCTTGACATTTCTCTGACTAGTTAAACCTTGTTTCTTTTGTAATGATGTGATAGGGTAGGCTATCTTGGAAAACACTTCTATAAACTGGCGGTAATATCCGATGATTCCCATGAACGACCATATATCCGCTACATGTTTAGGTATCGACCATTCCCTAATGGATTTTGTCTTTTCTGGATCCACGACAATGCCCTCTACTGAAATTATATGTCCAAGATATTGTATCTCTTTCTGGTAGAAGTCACACTTGTCGAAATTAGCATATAGTTTATGCTTCCTTAACGTTTTCAACACTATTCTTAGGTGTTTCTCATGTTCCTCCTCCATCTTTGAATAGACTAGGATGTCGTCGATGAATACTACCACAAACTTGTCCAAGTACTCACTAAAAATACTATTCATTAAGCACATAAAATTGGTTGGGGCGTTAGTGAGTCTGAATAGTATGAATACAAACTCATGATGTCTGTATCTTGTCTGAAATGTTGTTTTGTTTATGTCCTTGTTTCTTATCCGAACTTGATGATAACCAGATCATAAATCAAGCTTTGAAAAGATCTTGGCTCCCCCCACTTGATCAAACAGGTCATTTATCCTTGGTAAATAGTCATTTTTTTCAGTTGTCTATAATCAATACATAATCTTAGAGTATCGTCTTTATTTTTCACAAAGAGGATTGGTGCTCCCCAAGGTGAGACACTCGGTCTGATGTACTCTTTGTCCAACAGTTCCTGTAATTGTATTTTTAATTCTGTCAGTTCGGGTAGACTCATCTGGTAAGGTGCCTTTGATATAGGAGCAGAACTGGGTAACAGGTCTATGGAAAAGTCTATTTCCCTTCTAGGGGGTAATTCTAGTATCTCACCCACAAACATGTCTATGATATCGCGTAGGACATCAAAGTCTTCCAACTTTGCTTATCCTCCTTTTCTGCTAGATTCGTCACTTAGATGGCATAGACTTGACATCCCTTTCTCATACATTTCTTTAGTTGCATTGCTGAAATTTGTCTGACTGATACCGGTTTTTGTATACCTTGGGCTGTCCTGGTAGTATCTGAATCATCTTTATAGCTGAGCATCTTTGTATAACAATTTAATATTGCTTTGTATCGTTCCAACCAGTCCATCCCAATAATCATATCGTAAGATCCTAGTGGTAGGATGTTCAAATCGGTCTTCACACTTTGACCAACTAAGCTGAACTCAAAATATGGAACAAACTCTTCTACCTTTCTTTTAGTACCAGTCGCTAATTGTACAAGCCATGATTTTGCATGCTTCAGTTTCTTAAGTTTGTTTGACTCGACCACATTAGGTGTAATATAACTTAACGTAGCTCCAGGGTTGATTAAAATAGAAATTCGAGTGTCATTGATTTTACCTTCAATTTCTAACACCAAGGACTGGTGGTCAGCTTGTCGACCATCTATGGCTGCATTTATCCGATGTAGGCTTCTGCCCAGATCTCCCACTATCAAGGCCTCTTGCAGATTATGAACAATAGTTCCATTTTTTGAATTCAAACATGGACAATTCCTCCTTAGGTGAGGTTCTCCACATTCCCAACATTTTAATGGTTCGCGGGGATGGTCTCCAAACTTATTCATTCCCACGTTTGTTGGTTTACCACTACCTTGTGTCTTCGGATGGTTGGAGTGAAATTCCTTCCTTGAAATTTTTTTTGTTGTGTTCCAATGAGGAGCTGGCTAGTACCCCTTCTTCTGTTGGTTCATTCTCTCTTGTTTCTTATCTTTCCATGCTTCAAGAAACTCCACCTGTTGTTTTTACTGATTGTAGCACATTCGAGATTTCCTAAATGCTTCGCTCAAGTATTTGGGGTTGTCAAATTCAATTATGTCCTTGTCGAACTATGGTAGGCAACTTCGAAAATGCTGAATCTTTACTTTATCCTCTCGGATGTATGGTACAAACCTTAACAGTGATAAACATTTATTTATAAGGTCCTCCATTGTCATCTATCCAGGTCGTAAATCGTAGAACTCTTTTTTCTTTCTTTCATAGTAACTTTCCGAAAGGTATTGTTTCTTGAAATACTTCTTAAAGTCAGACCATTCCAACTACTTTTCGTTTAGGCCCTTGGCCAATTTCAGGTCCTTCCACCAAATGTTGGCCTTCCCTTTCAGATTGTAGATGGCCATTCTGACCTTCATGTTGATGGAATAGTTGTAGATCTGGAAGTATTTTTTGATGTCCAACAACCATGCTTCAACTTCCTCTCCTGTCTTGGATTCTCCATCAAAGGTAGATGGTTTAATATTTTTAAATTCTCCTTCGAGGTAGTCTACTTGTTTTATTTTCCTGTTAGATTTAGTTCTTTCTTAAGATGAAGGTGTTCCTTCTGACGAACTATCTCCTTTTTCTGTTTATGGCCCTAAGTTCTTGGAATTCCTTTTGCTGACTTCTTCCTCGTGATTATCATCTTTTGGGATTTTCTTGGTCACTATACTGCGTAGTAGGACCTCATTTATCTCTTGCTGCTCCTGTTGTGCTTTTTTCAATTTCTCATTGTCTGCTTTAAAAATCTATAATTCAACACTAAGGTTCCTCATTGTTTCTAACCCTTCTATGGGTGAACTTCTGTCACTGTTCTGTCTTGGATCTCTAGGGGATCCCTGCTATGGGTTTTCTCCCATCCTAATTTCTGCATCATCCCGAACTTCCATAATTAACACAAAACAAAAATAACTTTCTGTTTGTAACCATAATATTTTTTTCTTAGTTTTACATAAATCAAGATATATATATATCTAAACTAAGAAACTATTGTGGCCCTTTTCAGGTCCAGTGTTGTCACCATTTTTATCTGATACCATATGTAATGTACCTCAAAATTTACAAAAAAAAATAAAAAAAAATATTTGGGAACATTGAGTTGGTTTTGTATCCTTGAGGCCGTTCAATCACTTGTCTATCCTAAGGTACATCCGTCTTACTACTTTCGCTCCTCTATCCTATTAACATAAGGTCACCACTTCTTTTTGGTAAAGTGGTGTATATGACAACATGTCCATAACTAGGGACCATTTGTCTCATGGCAACTTAATACTATCCACTGTCTTATTTCTAAGCCACTCTAAGACATGTAGTAGTAACTACTTAGAGTCTCGCTATCCTATATTGTGAGGTTAGAGGTGGCATGCCTTTAGAAGTCCAATTTGATAAGTGTAAGTAACATTATACAATCTACAATGAGAAATTAACCCTATTCAAAAAACATAGGTATAGTGGATTAACTTCGACCACTAAAATTACACATCGAATCTAAAGTGCGCAGAGGGTTAATATTTTGCAGGTTAAGGTTATGATCGTATGCACACCACTCATTAGGTAACGGAAAGGCTAACCACCTCAGTGTTTAATGCAATGTAGTTGGATTCAACATGTAACGGTGTAGTGAGACATTCATTCGGTTGCCTCACCTTCAATGCCCTTAGCTACCGATACAGGGGTAAGGAACTATGCCTTAAAGGCTTGTCTGCACATTTAAAGCGTCTGGGAAAAATGTCTACTTGACACAGAGCTCGACTGGTGTGCCCAAAGGAAATGTCGAAACCTCCCCTATAGTCACATGGTCTAAGTACGAACAACTTCTCCCCCTTTTCTCCATTCGGAGGTTACTCCCGTGCCCTTCACTCTCATTCAGGCTTTTGGTTTGGGTGGAAGAGGAATCACCATCTCAGGCCATTCCATTCGCACCTTGGTTAAGTTTTTCGTGAAGGAAATAAAATGTCGTAGACCAATTCCTTTGTTGACTCAAACATCGTGGCCAGGAGTTCACGATTCCAGTCCTTGTGCTAGGTGCGTGGAGATTCTGGGTGGCACTTCTCGATAGCAGTTCTGTGTGGTAAGTTTACCTTCGGCTCTCATTTTATTTACGCTTTAAAAATCATTTTTCCTCGTCTATGGGTTTGTGCACACCTATGTTCTTTGATAAAATCCTCGTCTTACTTCCAGGGTACTGTGATAGAAAAGGAGTCGGGTTCTGTTTGGTAAGGGTTTGGCTCCTATCCTAGTTTATCCCTGTTACTACACCATTCGTCTTGTCGGGACCGAGCCATTACTCGTATCACAACGTCTATTATGAAAGTCGAGAACTTATTTAGTTGAACCCTTATTATTATTCCCTGGTCTCCTCCGTTGGATAGTCCGTTAACCCTCGTTATTGTTTCCTGGTCTTCTGTGTTTAACTATAGTGTTAGTTGGTAACATCGATTTAGAAGTGAAGTTTTTTCCAATGGACGAATGCATTTAATCTCTTCTATTTAATTTGAATATTCGAAGGTTTATATTTACCATGCATCGTTTTACACCTTTTATTCTTTCTGTTATTCCTATAATATCCCTTTGGATTATGCATTGGTTTCTATTATTAATGATGGGCCCCTAGATGTGCGAGGGTACCCATCAGGGAGGCACGAACACCCCTTCCCCTTTTGGTCCGGGTGATGTAGCATGATGGAAGAAGACATAAATCCTCTACTTCAGTTAAGTATTCAATGGGTCCCCCTTTCTAGTTATTTTATATTCTGTAACTTAAATATATTATCCTGTTTGGTTATGTTTTAATGCTTCTCGTTAATTTTGTGCAACTGAGGGCATGCCGAAGCATGGGGTTGCCCTCCTCGCTCCATCAAAAGGTATTCGGGTTCCTACACAGTATCTAAGCTATTTTCGATATTTCAAACCGCGCTGGTCCAAGCTCTGTTTCATCTTAAAGTTTGAGAGGTTAATTCCAAGTTCTGTGGTATGGGGTACACTCCGAATTGTATAAAATGATTCTGGTATACAGAACCATTGCACAGTGTGCGCCTAGTTGGACTTTTATAACTAGATAGTCATTTGCTAATAAAACCAGTGCTCATTATATCATGTGTATCAAATCTGTTGTGGATTTGGGATTCTGAAGTATACTCCTCTATATAATTCAAGGATGGATTTGGTACTATAGATTCAAATTTTTGTTCTAGCTGTTATAGTTATTTTTATTTCTAGAATTGAATCTTATTATTGGATGTATAAACCCTTTTCCAAAACGAATCGTCCATGCATAGTGATTACGCCTAAGGGTTTGATTCTTTCCCAGAAATAATATGGTCGATGATTCCCAAATTTTCGTTTATGTTCCAATTGAATATTAACTAGTTTTGGTTTTATGCATCACAAGTTACTTACCTTCTGTTTTTTTAGTTATGATTGTTGAATAACCTTTAACAGTCTGCTTATCCATGAAAAATAGCTTCAATATTAATATGGATTTACGCATCGTGTACTGTTTACCTTCTGTGTCATTTGTCATGGTCGAATAATCCCTTAATGGACTGCTCACCAGTGGAATAGATAGCTTCAATGCAATTTTGGATCTACTCACCATGTACTATTTTCCTTCTGTTTTTGTTATCGCTTCTTGTGTAAGTCCTTATAGATCTATGCACCAGAAGGTTCGATGGCATCATTATTCATTTATAATTCATGCGTTATTACCTTATTTTTCTATAAGTCTCTACAGGACTACTTTGGGTTTACGTATCGTGAAATATTTTATCCTCTGTTTCTATTACTTATATTGACTAAAACCACTATGGGTATGCTCACACGAAAAGAAAACAACATAGTCATTACGATAAAACCTGTGGTTTAACTGTGGGTAAACATTTTCTTAACAGGGTCATCCCTTACTGTCGTATCTATCTCGAATTATGCATGTATATATCTATATAGCCTTCCTGTAATGGGGTTCGAGGATATTTTTTTCTTTTTCTTGGAATAAAATTTTCCTCTTATAAGGTTATCTATCCACTTAATGCTACAAGATTCTTGTGTGCATGGTTTACCCTAGTGTCATTCCTCCTCTGTCACAGAATGTCCATTACATTGTATATCTATATTTATCGATTCAATAACTATACTGGTTTATAAGTCTGTCGATTAGTACTTCACTGTTGTAGAGTGTACTTGTTGGATTATGAATGGTATGCTTATTCACAATGGCCCACTGTTTATTCATGGTATCCATAGGAAAACTAAAAAATAAGACAATCTGTTATGGGATTTGTAACTATTACAAAATTCGTGTCGTTGTTAGTACATTCCAGAATTATTAATAACTACCCAGCATTATATCTAAATAAAAAGGTCTATTTCTAGCTAATCATTATGAAGTAAAATGTTAGATCTTTCCCACAACATTCAACCAGAAACAAAATCGTACATAGAAGTAAAACCGATTTCAATACATAATCATTTGACTAGAATAAGGTAGAGTTACATATCTGAACCATATTTACGGGAAGACGAAGGGAGCAACCACGTTCCTCCCAACCATAGAACAGGGCAGCCAAACTACTTGCCCGATTCACCCCCTAGCCTGACCATGAATCAGATTAATCCAAGAATTTGGCTATCCAAGCTAGTGAGCCTATCACCATAGAAGGTTTGGTTTACAAAGTCAAAGATGTTTTGCATGAAAATATCACTTACACATGTAGTTGGGGAATATTGTATTTTTTTCCATATGTTATATAAACATTTTTTTCGAGCATAAGGAATTATAAATATAATATATTCCTAGAGATAGAAATAATGAAGAACAAATGTTGGCTCATTAAATAATTTGATAACTACTGACATTTTTTTCGAGCATAAAGAATTATAAATAGAATATATTCCTAGAGATAGAAATAATGAAGAACGAATGTTGGCTCATTAAATAATTTGATAACTCCTCACAAGACTTCTGTGTCATTATTCCCTTGAAATTTCCATTACATACCTTGACATACATTGTTGATAAGGTAGAAGTTGCTTCCTCTCCCAAGCTAAAACTCACAAAACCAAACACTTTTCACCTACCACTCTCTCGCACAAGATGACTTTCACTAAATCCGAATGAAATTTAACAATCAATCAATATACTACACAAAACAAGAAGGAAATATTGTCAAACATAAAAAATTAACTATGAATTAGTGTCATGTCAAACATTTTTTGGTCAAATTGGTTAAATCAAAATACTTTCAGTTCAAATTCACCCCATGCTCATGAACTCATATAGCCAAAAAAACTTAGTACCACATTTGAAACTGGGTGGTTTTCTCGACAAAATTAATAGGACAAGTATGCAACATATCTCAATGAATGATACCATGTGCGAGAATTGGGGGAGTTGAACTTGACACAATAGATACCCCTCCCCTTAGTCATGGTAGTCAAGAGAAAGCTAGATCCCACTTTATTAACAAAGAGGCCAATTACCAAACAACAAAAAAACAATCCATTAGTGTCACATACATTATGTCACACTCTCAAATTCGTTAAACACTTATCGCAAGGATTGTTCATTCATTCCCCATGAAACCTCTATCAAATCACTCAACTATAATAAATTATTTTTTCTTACAACGTTGAAAATATAAAACTCTTAGAAGAAA
Organism: Picea sitchensis; assembly: GCA_010110895.2. Taxonomy (NCBI): domain Eukaryota; kingdom Viridiplantae; phylum Streptophyta; class Pinopsida; order Pinales; family Pinaceae; genus Picea; species Picea sitchensis. Next base: position 127,128 of record SNQJ01S0015387.1, read on the forward strand.
CAAAGAACAAAGTTTAAATGTACCTCCAACAAAAATCTTAAAGGATGACATGTTGCGAATAACATTGTAGAGAGAAAGCACCGGTGCTAAGGTGTTTGATCCAATATGTTTTGTTATAGATTGCCTAATTAGAATTTCAAGTCTACTTGCAAAAGCCATTGTGCCCCTTTAATATGAAACACCCAAAAAGAATAATCAGCCCTAAAAAAAGGTTAGGACATCAAATAAACATGAAAAAAATATCAATAAGCCATTGATAATGTCCTTGTGTTTCTATATACACTAGCCTTTCAATTAATCCATAAATAAAAGAAACTATAAACTAAATATTCAACATTAAACATGAAAAAAATATCAACAAGCCATTGATAATGTCCTTGTGTTTCTCTATACACTAGCCTTTCAATTAATCCATAAATAAAAGAAACTATAAACTAAATATTCAACATTATTTAAACAAAACAAAAGATAAACTCTGGACTCTTATTTAACTAATAACATATTTTCAAAAAAGTTGATATCTATGGCCAATTTTGACGATACAAACAAATTCTATACATTCACCGCATGAATACACTAATAGACCATTGTAATTCCCTTTGCATGACCGTAATAAATAACCGATAGAAGAAAAACACCCAACAAATACCATCATAGAGTCCAAGCAAAATATCAAAGCAGGGATCGCCGAACTCAATGATAATGCAAATTAGGAATCTTACCTTCAATTCCACAGTGACCCAACTCAAACCTGGATGAAACCCTGCTTACGGGGGTTTACACACTAAACCCTTAGGGTTTTGTGATCACTGGCTTCTGAATACACAGAAAAACGACATAAAAGAAGTCTTCAAATAATGTAAATTTTGATTACTATCATGTCAAGTTGACAAATACGAGAAGTTTTGGTTTTTATAGAATTCGGGTTCACTCGTTTTCTCATAGATAAATGGCTATAATAGTACCTAGAGACTCGACAATTACACGCTATCGACATTTTACGATTTCTCCAGTTTTAAAATTGGGAGAGTTTGCTACTGCCAAGACAAAATCTCTGTGGCGAGCATAATTTCAGGGGGTTTATGACAAACGTTGACCCTAAAGATGCTATACTCCAACGAATTACATGAGAATCTGGGTTTTATGGTGAGATTTTCAGGTTTCGATAGTTGCAAATCACTACAAGTGGCTCCTTCGAGCAAGACAAGAATTCCAAAACTACTTCCATAAAAAATGGTGAGGAGAACAGGTTAAGGCAGGTGGAGGAAAGCCTTGAAGCCACTGCCACTTCCATTCCATAAGGAGAAGAAGATAACAAAGGGCTGAGGGAGTCGGGTTTCAACACAAGGATAATAGGAATAGATGGTGTACATGCCTCCTATGGTCATCTGAAAAAATCTACTTAGATGGCACAGCAAGTGTCCCATCCAAAGATGCTTCTATAAGAGGGAATCTAGAATTTGGCTATCCAACATACTGAGTCAAGCCCCACATAAGGTTTGGTTTACAAAATCAACGGTGTTTTTTATGAAATCATGACTTACAGATGTAGTTGGGACAACTTGTATTTTTTTTTCATATGTAATACAAACTTTTTTTTCGGGGCAAGAAGAATTATAAATAAAGAGGATGTTTTCACTGTTGGGCAAGGTTCAATTCCTGTGAGGGACTAACCTGGAGCCATGAGGACACCTTGAGTTAGTGGTCGAACGTGTGGTTGTACCCAGAGATATTATATTAAATAATATCGTGACTTGTGCAAACATAAGTGGAACAAATCTCACCCCCATGTCCTCCAAATATAAATCCCCTCGGGGGTTAACTCAATTGGAAAGTGTCATGATATGAAGTTCCATGATGTTTCAATTTGAACTCCCCCCAACTCATATTACACAAAATAAGGATAAATTCTTGTCAAACACAAAAACTCAATTATGCATCACTGTCATGTCAAGCATGTTGTGTACTGGTAAATCAAATCACTTTTAGTTCAAATTCATCCCCATGCTAATGAATTTATGTAGCCAACAAAACTAACTACCACATCTAAACTTGGGTGGAAGTCCTTGTAACATTCCCAAATTAAACCGAGGAATATTACAAGTGGAATAAACATAATTTTTTTTTTTACGATACCATATCCTCCATCTTACGAGCTATAGAAAAATACACAGATCTAACCATTTGTTGATACCATTATTTAAATGCATCTACAACATGCTAGACTAACACGAACGCAACTAATAAATTCGTCACAACAACATATAATTCATTCTCATACATAAAGTAAAATAAATAATAATCAAACTCATAAACTAACTTAGAAAACAAATAAAACCTTGTCTTTTTAAAATTAGTTCTACAACGAGTTCCTTGAAAGGAACGTTTGACCTGACCATAGACTTGATGTTCCAGATCTCAATGGAAAGTCACCCCCAAGCTAGGGCTAGGAATCAACAAAAGAGGGTGTCTCTCACTTTCCACTCACAACTCATGTAATCCCATAACCCAGTGACATTGTCCTACAACTATATCAAATTTCATTCAACTCTCTTCCTCTCGACCGTCCCAACACAAGGAATGTACCCCTTCACTTCTCTCAGTCCATCGAGCATTCCATTCATTTATCACGGTCTCTATTATCACCAATTTCATGGATAACTAAGAAGAGGATGTCTTGAGGCCCTTAGGTTACTGACATGGAGTACTAAGAGACAACTTAACCAACAATGTCCACTTGCGCAAACAGAGACCCACCTCACCACCACAGTTCTAGATTCATCATGAGGGTATCCACCACACCAACTGGCTTCCGAAAGACATTGGGTCTTTCTCCATGAGGTGCAATTCAGGTATTATGGTGATTATCATTTCAATATTTGATGCATTTGAGTTTATTGCATTTTATACTGCTTTTGAGTATGTAACGTTTGCTTGGAAATTATGCTCTTTGCCTTGTTTCACTTTGGTGGTTGACATTGCACTCTAATAAGTGGGCCACCCTTGGGGATACGTTTTCTACTGGGAGGTCCTCTTGACAATCCATTGTGCCATTACTGACCATATTTTTCAATTTCCACTATTCATCCCCTCATCTCCTTGACTTTTCGGATTTTCAGGTGTATTGACCCAAGAAGGGATTGCACCTCATTTCATTGGAAGAAGGGGCTGAATTCCCAGAGGCTTGTAGCTGGAATAGTATAAAATCAAAATATGAACCTTCTATATGCTCTCCCAAGTATCCTAAGGACAATGAAATGTCTCTCGTAAAAAAATAATGGGACCCCTAAAAAATAAAATATGTAAAATGCCAACCAAGGTAGAGTATGTGTGGGCATTATTTTTCATGCTTACATAGAATCCCCACACATGAAATAAACTTGGGGAAGCATAATGTGACCAAGGTAGAGTCAAGGTGGGAACTAATTTTCATGCTTAGATAGAAGCCCCACCTTGCATTCAACTTGGAAACATCAAAAAAGAACAAAAGGCAGTAAATGGGCTTGTAAAAAGGTTCCATTGAAAATGAAGATGCAACACACCCTCTACAAATGAACCCATAAATGAGATACTATAGTCCCTTGTATGTCATTACCCCCAATCCCAATATATTTTCCCCCATCCATGTCACTTTTTCCATATGTCTTAGAGAGGGTTCAACATGGGAAACACCCCTAAACTTCAGGTACAATTCACCCAATAGGTCGTTTGTCAACCCTCCCATTCCTAAACTTGGAAAATTGCATAGGGATTTTGAGAAATTGTTTATTTTGATGAGGTGGTTTGGATGTACATGCTTAGATGGCTCTTTTATTGATTTTATTTACTTGTCATTATGCATTTGAATTGAGATCCTTGGACGGTGCATTCATTGTCTTTGTAGGACCTAGTTGGTGGACATATTTGGAAGAACAAGCATAGCTTGGGCTTCCTTGGGGTTTGAAGCTGACGGGTTGGATACCATGATATGCACACTTGAAAGCCATTTTATCCTTTGGAGGCCTGAGGATATACCATGGACGACATAGCCCATCCTTTAGCCTGCCCAATGATTTCTCTTGAGGATAAAACATCACATTTGAGGAGGTTGACATCACCCCAGGGTTAAGGCTTGTGGTGTTGGTGTTCTTACTTGGGACTTGGTATATTTCGATGGAGAGGGGTAATTGAAGGACCCTAGCTCTTGAGAGGGAGACCCTTGGAGGCCCAACGTTTCATCCCCAAGCTCAACGATTTGGTAAAGGTGCTAAAACTTTTCCCTAAAGGGGTGACATCATGCCTCTTTAGGGTTTCTTATGTGCATTTTATGGTTAAATTTGAATTTTATATTGTAAAGGGGAAAATTAAGTGTTGTTGTCCCCTTAATTTGTGGTTTACCCTAAAATTAAGTGGAAAAACACTTTTACTAGGATTTGTGTAAATCGAGATTATTTCATTTCATTTTTACATGATAACTCTCCCATCTTGGAGAGGATTATTGGCTAAAATTGTCCCCCTCTTTGGGAATTTTTTCTATCTCTCTTGCTATGATTTTATTTGTCTATTAGGTGAAGTAAGGGGATATCTTTCTTGGAGGAGTTTTCTTTCTTTTATGGTGGATTTTCTTTGTTAAAGGGAGTTTATCTTGTCAATTCTTGGACTAGGTAAGGAATCGTTCATGTTATTGCTTATTTTCTTAGTCACAAGGTTAATTTGCTAAGATTTTTGGGAGTATAAGGGAATACGACCCCACTAATCCCATAATATTTGTCTTGGAATAATTTGTTGCATAAAGGAATACTATGAGGAGTAAAAGGGTTTAAGCATAGTCACCAACTTAACAAGAACTCTACAAAGCTCTTGTTTTGGGGGGGGTCAAGTTTTTTACCCCGTTTTTAAAAATGGTTCTACGGGTAGCACCCCCCTTCATTTTTAGGTTATTTTTGATATTTTAAATTTTTTGATACACTATTTTTTTAAATACTTGTTTTTTCATTTTTTTTCAATTTTTTTGTTTGTTTTATCAACAATGTTTTTAGTAATTTTTCCATGCTTCTTTCAATCTTAAAATACTTTTTACCATTTACATTTTTTAAAATATGATTTTTGGTCTCCTATATTGATTTATGTTTCTATACTTTAAATATAGTGGAAAATATCATTTTTAAGACATTTTTTAACTTTACTTTAATAGATAGAAAATCATTGTAGTTAAAAAACACTATTTTTAAACATTTAGCAAAAAGATATAATTGAACTTTTTTTTTATAAATTAAAACTAAAAAACACTA